>PVKS010017600.1:0-41687 GCA_004027875.1 Aplodontia rufa
TGGGGACTAGACCCTGGACAATGAGAAAGTTGGTCTAGAAACATGAGTTAAATTCAGATAAGATGTAATGCTTTACAAGTTAATACTATTTTTAGAGTTATAACGGGAAGGGGAAGGGAGGGATAAGGGAGGGTAATTGGGGGGGGCACTCCTGGGGACAGTTGCAATGACCAGAATATATACACATCTTATACACATTTTATATTGTTTTGTTAAAATCTTTCAAGGTTGCTCAAAAATAAAAAAAATTAAAAAAAAATAAGTACAATGCTCCTTCACTTACAACTGAGCTATGTCCTGATAAACCCATTGTGAAATAAAAATATTTGAAATAAAAAATGAATTGAATCCTCCTCACCTAGGGAACCTCACAACTTAGCAACACAACTGTCACTGTAGAGTATCTGTTATTTCCCCACTCAGTGGCCAGGGTGATGAGGAGCTGCAGCTCTCTGCTGCTGCCCAGGTTAGAGGGAATGGCACTATAACACTATAACTGAATGTGTATAACTTTTGCACCGTTGTAAAGTTGAAAACACATAAGTTGGGGGACATCTGTGCAAAATATATATATATAATCATTGAAAAAATATTCAAATATGCTTTTAAAATAATACTGAACTACTATTTCATTATAGTGGCAAATGTCAGATTGCCTCTACAGTTTGTTGGTGAGTATGGCTGTAGGTTCAGAAGTTACTGGCCCTTCTTTATGGCAAGGGCTTGAAGCCTCCCTTAAGACCAGGCATGATCATGTGACTGAGTTCTGTCCAGTGAGATGGAAGGCAAAGTGCTGGGTGAGACTTCTGGGGAGTCTGTAATCTAGGTGCTTGCTGTGGGAGTGCCTTCATGTGGGCTACTTCCACTCTTATAGGTATGACAGCTGGAGATTTCAGAGCCCATCTTGAACAATGAGAGCCTGAAAATGGAAGACACATGTCAGGGAGGTGGAGCAGAAAAACAGGCACATGGTTGATCATTTAGAGTCCACAAAGCTTTGGACTGCTTTCCTTCCTACTTCTGTCCCTCCAAATCTAACTTGATCCCTAATTGCTGTATTAAGAGCAGTGGTGGGCTGGAGTGGTGGCTCAGTGGGTGGAGTGTTTGCCTGGCATGCACAAGGACCAGGGTTTGAACCCCAGCACCACATACACAACAAAGTGTCAGAGAAACAAAGGCCAGAAGAAAAAGTAAATAGTTGATTCCCTCTCTCTCTCTTTCTCTGTAAAAAAGAAAGAAAGAAAGAAAGAAAGAGAAAGAAAGAAAGAAAGGGAGAGAGAAAGAAAGAGTAGTAGAAGGACTAGGGATTGTGGTTAAGTGTTCAGTGGCATAATACTTCCCTGGCAGGTGTGAAGCCCTGGGTTCAATCCCAGGAATTGCAAAAACAAAAAAAGAATGTGGTAGAGCAAAGTTAAAGAATCAAGAAGAGACTTCACTTCTAGAAAGTTATCTGAAGCAAATAATTAGGAAAATACACTCAGATGCATATAATAAGACATTCATTGCAGTATTTTTTATTTGTTTGACATAGTTTTACATATTGGAGGGAGTCATTGTTACATATCCATGCATATATAGATATTGACAAAGTAATCTAAGCCTGATCCTAGGCTAAGATTCCCACCTTTCATCCATTCATTACCTGATGTCTCCTCTGTGTTACCCCCATGCAATAAATAGAAATGAGCATACACATGAATAATAATTTTTGAAATTTCTGAGTTTCTCAGGCTGCCTGACTATAGTTTGAGTTTTCATGGGAGCTGAATGTATTCAGCCATATTGATAACTCCCCTTTTTCCCTCCCTCTCCTCCTTCCATCCATCCATCCTTCTCCCCATACCTTCATAGTTATAGTTCCCCCAGCTTATGTGAAATTTTACCTTTGGTGAGTTTATTAATTAATCATAGCTAACTTTCATCCTATCTTAGGTTTTACTCTAGCTTCTAGAGAAAACATTCAGCCCATAAGTCTCTGTTTTGGGGATATTTCACTCAGCATGAGTTTTTCCATTTTCATTCTTTTAGATGCAAAAGCCATGGTATCATTCTAATAGCTGATTAGAACTCCATTGTATGTGTGTATATGTATGTATGTGTATATATACATATACGTATATATATGTATATATACGTATATGTATATATGTGTGATATATATATATATCACAGTTTTTAATCCATTCATCCAGCAAGGGGCATCTGGGTTGGTTCCATAGTTTAGCTATTACAAATTGAGCTGCTGTAAACATTGATGTAGCTGTGTCTCTGTAGTATACCGATTTAACGCTTTTGGACAAATACTCAGGAGTGAGATAGCTGGGTTGTAAAGTGGCATCCCTAGTTTTTTGAGGTGTCTCCCCGCTGCTTTCCAAGTCTGCAGTGTGTTAGGGCTTCTTTTTCCCCACAATGCCTCCAGCATCTGTTAGTATTCGTATTCTTCATTTTTGCCACTCTGACGGGAGTAAGGTGGAGGAATCTCGGGGAAGTTTTGATTTGTTGTTCTGATTGCTAGTGATGTAGAACGTGTTCTCATATATTTATTGGGTTTTTGAACTTCTTGTGTTGAGAAGTTTCTGTTTAGTTCCCTAGTCCATTTATTGATTGGATTATTTGTGTTTGGGGGCTTACATTTTTTGAGTTCTTTGCATATTTTAGATATTAGTCCCCTGTTGGAGGCACGCCATGCAGTGATTTTCTCACATTCTGTAGGTTCTCTCTTGACACTCTTGACTAATCTTTTAGTTGTGCAGAAGCTTTTCAGTTTAATGGCATCTCACTCAGTGATACTTGATTTTAATTCTTGTGCTATGGGAGTCTTGTTAGAGAAAGAGGTGCCTACACTGATATGGTTGAGTGTTGATCCTATATTTTCTTCTAGTAATTGTATCGTTGCTGGTTTAATTACTAATTCTTTTATCCATTTTGATTTGATTTTGTGCAGGGTGAGAGATAAGTGTCTAATTTCATTTGTCTGCATATGTCTGTCCAATTTGTCCAGCCCCATTTATTAATAGGCTGTCTTTCTTCCATGCTATATTTTGTCCCCTTTGTCAAATATTAGATGGCTAAAGACTTGTGGATTTGTCTCAGTGTCTTCTATTCTGTTCCACTAGTCTTCATGTCTGTTTTGATACCAATATTATGCTGTTTTTGTAATTAGAGCCCTATAATTTCAGATCAGGTATTGTGACACCTGTTTCATCTTTCTTGCTTAGTAATTTTTTGGTTTTTCTGGGTATCTTGTTATTCCATATGAATCTGAGAACTGCTTTTTCTATATTCACAAAGAATGTCATTGGTATTTTGTTGGGGATTGGATTGAATCTGTACATGGATTAGAGCAGAATGGCCATTTTAATTATATTGATTCTGCCTAACCAAAAATATGACTATTTTTCCACCTTCTAAGGTCTTCTTCAATTTCTTTCTTTTTTTTTTTTTAGTGTTTGATACTTTTCATTGTAGGGGTGTTTTATATCCTTTGTTAGATTAATTCCCAAGTGTTTTATTATTTTTGAAGTCATTTTGAATGGGACAGAATTCCCGATTTCTTCTTCAGCAGAATTGCTGTTGGTATATAGGAATACTATTGATTTATGAGTGCTGATCTTGTAGCCAGCACTTTTGTAAATTCATTTATAAGCTCAAGAAGTCTTCTGATAGAGCTAGTGGGGTTTTCTAGGTATAGGGTCATGTCATCAGCAAATAGAGATAGCTTGACTTCCTGTTCTCCTATTCGAATTCCTTTGATTTCCTTCTCTTGTGGATTGCTCTGGCTAGAATTTTGAGGACAATATTGAGTAAGAGTGGTGAGAGTGGACAGCCTTGTCTTATTCCTGAATTTAGTGGGAATGGGTTGTCTTTCTCCATTAAGTATAATGTTGGCTCTGGGTTTGTCATAAATGGCTCTTAAAAATTAAAGTATGTTCCTTTGATCCCTATCTTCTCCAAAGCTTTGAGCATAAATAGGTGTTGGATTTTATCGAAGGCCTTTTCTGCATCAGTTGAGGTGATCATATAGTTTCTGTTTTCAATTTTATTTAAGTGGTGAATCACATTTATTGATTTGTGTATGTTGAATCAGCTCTGCATTCCTGTAATTAAGCCCTCTTGATTGTGATGTATTATCTTTTTAATGTGTTTTTTGATGCAGTTTGCTAGAACTCTATTAAGAATTTTTGCATCCATGCTCATCAGGGAAATTAGTCTGTAGTTTTCTTTTCTTGATGTGTCTTTGTTGGGTTTTGGTGTCAGGGTTTTGTTTACCTAAAACATGTTTGGAAGGGTTCCATGCCTTTCAATTTCAGGGAATAGCTTCTGTAAAGGTCTGGTAGAACTGTGCTGAGAATTTGTCAGATTCTGGGCTTTTATTGTTATTTTTTGGAAGGCCTTTGATTGCTGTTACAATTTCACTACCTGATTTAGATTTTCAGTGTCCTCCTGTGTTAATTTGGTAACTTGTATATGGCTAGGTATTGGTCCATTTCTTCCAGGTTATCAAACTTGGAAAAGTATAGTTTTTTTAAAATAGGTCTGATAATCCTCTGGATTTTGGATAAGTCAGTAGTGATGTCTCCATTTTCATCTATGATTTTCTTGATCTGTTTCACTTCATTCTTTAGGAGAGGTTAGCTAAGGGGTCTGTCAATTTTATTTACTTTTCAGAAGAACCAGCTCTTTCTTTCATTAATTCTTTGTATTGTATTTTTGTTCTCAATTTCATTTATTTCAGCTCTGATCTTAGTTATCTCCTGCCTTCTGTTGGATTTGGGATTGGATTGTTCCTTTTTTTATAGGGATTTGAGGTGGAGCATAAGTTTATTTATTTGGGTTCTCTCCTAATTCTTGATGAATGCACTCAGTGGTATAAATTACCTCTTAAAAATGCTTTCATACTGTCCCAGAGATTTTGGTACGTTTTGTCTTCATTCTCATTTGTTTCCAAGAATTTCTTGATTTCTATTCTCATTTCATCTTGATCCATTCTTCATTTAAGAGGGTATTATTATTCAATCTCCATATATTTATATAATTTTTGTTGCTTTTCTTGCTCTAAATTGCTAGAATCATACTGTTGAGGTCTGTTAGGATACATGGGATTGTATCAACTTTTTTGTATTTGCTGAGATTTCCTTTGTGGACTAGGATATGATCTATTTTGGAGAAGGATCGATTGCTGATGGGAGGAAGGTATACTCAGCCGATTTGGGATGGAATATTATGTAATTGTCTGTTAAGTCCAATTGATTGATAGGGTTGTTTAAGTTAGAGATATCGTTATTGACTTTTTGCTTTGCTGATCTATCTATTGTTAATAATGGTATATTAAAGTACTCCATTATTATTGTGTTGAGGTTGATAAGTGGACTAACGTCCTTGAGTACTTTTTCCACATATTTGGGAGGGTTTTAGTTTAGGGGCATAAATGTTAACTATTATTATATCTTCTTGATGTAGTGTTCCTTTTTCTAAGATGTAGTGATCTTCTTTATCCTTTCTGACTAATTTTTTATCAAAATTTACTTTTTCGGGTATAAATATCATAACACTGGCTTGCTTTCTTGGGCCATATCCCTAGTAGGTTTTTTTGCCAGCCTTTCATCTTCAACCTGTGTCTGTCTTTGGCTGTGAGCTGTGTCTCCTGTATTCAGCATATTGTTGGATTTTGTTTTTTGATCCAGTCTATTATTCCATGTATTTTGATTGGGGCATTGAGTCCATTCATGTTCAGTTTAGAATAACAGTATTATTTTTGTAACTAAAAGTTTGTAATGAAAAGGAGCATGGGTATCTTTTTATTCTTGTATTATCAATACTTAGCACAAAGCCTGATGCTTAAAAGCTTTTTACTGTTTATTGAATAAATAAATGATTAAACAAATGCTTAATTAAGCCATGACATATCTTCATAATAGACTGCTATGTGATGGCTGCATACTTTACTGAAATTTAAAGATGTCTACAATATATTTTCCACTAAAAAATTGTAATTTGAAATGTGTGCATCTTTATATAGTATGCCTTTCAATAGTACTTGAATTTTTATTAAAAAAACAAGCATATATTTCTAGTATCAGCAGGAAAAAAAGATATTTTGATGTTATAAAAAAAGTGTATATATTTCAAATTATGTACCAGCAGCAATTTTATCTTCCTTTCTGGTTTCCTTTAACATTAATCATACACACACATATCTACATAAATACATAATCAAAGCAATTATGAGATACTTAATTTGGCCACTGTGCAAAACATTATAAAACACACAAGAATTATTCGGAAGTTTTAAAATATCTCATAAATAATATATATCAAAGAGGTCATAAAATTAAAACCAAAGATAGTTTGGAAATTGATAACAATTTTGTTATCACTTGGGATAACAAGTGGGAACAACCACGTGCAGCGGAATTTGAAAGTATAGACAAAGATCCATACTGAGTCCTAAATGCTTTTATTGCACTATAAAAATGAGAGCAAACAAACTAAATATAGAATATAGGTGGAGAATAGCAAAAATGGTGGGAAATTAAATTGCCAGTAGAATTAGTAAATTCATCTAACAATCATTTCTTTGCAAAGACCAATGAAATAAACCCTTTCAGTGTGGGTAAAAACAATGAGAAAGAAGAAAGGCAGGTATATAACATTTAAAATGAGGATGTTGTCTGCTCAGGGATTTCTTTAGGTCTGGTCCTCATTTTAATCTACTTTGATGCAATTATACATGAATACTAGATGTAACTCTGCATAATCAAATTTTAAAATTTGTATAAAATTAGGTAATTTCCTAGAAAAATGTAGGTTGCCAAATATAATTAAACTGGAGAAAGAGAATTGGAACATGCCAATAATCACCGACAACACTGAAAATATACTCTTAAGAATTACTTGGCCCAGATGAATTCACACGCAAGACTAAGGAATATCAAAAATAGATAAATTTTATATAATTTCAAATTCTAGGGTATAGGAAGAAAGGGAAATTCCTCGAATGATGTTAGTGAGTTAACGATAACTTTGATACTGTCATGATTTTAAAATAAACATAAATACTACCTGCCTATATAGGTATGAAAGAACCTGAATAACACTAGCAAATATAAAAGTATATAAACCATGACCAAAAAATATTTTAGCCAGAAATATAAGATTTATTTAACAATTTGATATCAATATATTCCATGGTAATCACAACTGAGAAAAAAATACAATCAACTTGGAAAATGGTGAAGACACGCATCCCTATTTTAAAAAATAAAAATAAAATAAACTCTTAATAGTAAATAAGATCAAAGAGAACTCTTTTCATACAAGGCAGAACTGTGGAGTATGCATGACCGGGTTTTCAGGGTCTTCCCTCCTTCCTGCAGCTTGGTGGGCCTTGTGTGGCACAGCTGGCCGGAGCCTGATCTATCAACAGCAACCACGTGCAGCAGGAAGAATTCTGAGATTGAGTGGCAGCTTCCATCATTTGTGCAGGTCTGAAAAGAGGCTGCACATATTTTATGAATGCCAAGAAATGAAGAATGAAAGGAGACTATTAAATTTCACCTTATCGTTCAACATTTCTGAGAGTTCCAGCTAATATCCCAAGTGTGGGGGAAGTGATGCCACTATTTCTGATGTGCTGCTCAGCTTGAGTTGAGTGAAGATCTTTCTGATGACCCCTCTTACAGCAGGGAATGTGGACACAACAGTCCCACGGACCTGCAGCAGGCAGCAGTGGGTCGGCCACACAGCAGCAAGGGACAGCTCCCTGTAAGACACTCCAAGTGATGCCGGTGATGTGGATGTTGGGTTTGTGTCCTCTTGGAGTCGAAGAATGAAACCAAGGGACACTGAGGCAAGCGTAGTAGATGGATTTTATTTTATAGAAAGTAAAGCATAGGGAAAAGAGCAGACTCCCCCTAGAGTGGGGAAGGGGACAGAGCCGATAAGGCAGTGAGGTTTGCCCTTTTTATATGACATCCTCTCCTCGATTGGCCACTGCTTCCCTGCCCCTGTATCTAGGACACAGGCGTGGGGAATTCTGGTTCAGTCTTTGGTCCATGCCTTAGGCACCAATAGAAAGAATGTGATTCCTTACTTAGCAGCAGGGAGTGTCTGCATCTGGGCCTATCTTATCAGACCCTTATTAGCATTGGGGGATGTCTTTGGCCTCTCAGGAAAGATGACCATCGGCTGATTTTCTCCTTTTCGACCCACATCAGTCTGCCTACACTGACTGCCTAACTTTTCTCTGCCTCACAAGGAGAGATCCTGTCTCATCCTCTCCTCTTGTGCTCCCCCTGCCCTTTGAAAATAAGCTTTGCCAACATCCAGTTTGGCCCCCATGTTTATTTCCAGGGTATTATGGATTTATGAGTCACACATCTAAAAAACAAGGAGTAATTTATTGCTACAGGAAGAATAAGAGCCAGAAAGACGGTAAGCCTGGAGCCTAGTTCTGCCTTTGCTGTACAGTCTTGCACACTTTCGTGCTGATCCCTGCAGGGGAGAGAGGAGAGGAGAGGAAGGAAAGGGAGATGAGTGGAAGAAAGGGAATGAGAATCTCTAATCTCTACAATATAATCTCTTTACAATATAATCACATCATTTACTGGCAAAAATTAATGCACTTGTAGTAATGAAGCCCAGAAATTGTTCACACCCAACAATTGTCAAATTACTATATTCACATTATCCTTGAGAAAACAAAATAGGATAACAATCTTGGTCCTTGCATTCGCTAAAATACGTTTCATAGAATCTGCGTTAAAATGTGTTGAACACTGTGTTATTATCTGAATAGAGTTCTCTTTGGCAACTGGTTTAATCAACTGTTTCACAATTTGTCATACATTTATGCCAGTTAATTTGGGTGTCTGACAATGGGAAATTTGTTTTAAAAGACTTGATTATTGTGTGACATTACCCTTCAGATTTCTAAATTAAATACCACAGATTTGAGCCTTCATGCCCAGTCTGCCTATAAATGGACAAACAAGTAAATAGATAAACATCCTTAGTTTTCAGGATGGAAGGCGGGGAAAGGCGTTTTCCTCATCAGCAGCTCTCAGTTATGACATCATACTCACCAAATTGGATTTACACAATTGGTTTTCGATGTGTGACATTCAGCAATTAGTTGTTACCTATTTTTTAGTATACTCCTATATACACTGCACACACAAGTTGATTATTAACCTTCTGTAGGAATTTCAAAAGACATCTTAAGACCGAAAATATTTGCATGGAAGTAAAGGAAAACTAAGGAATAATAATAATAATTCTAATTCACTTTAAGAGGTTCAAGTTGATGGTCTTAAGTGTAAGGAGTATAGAAGGTAACATTATCAAAGGATGTGAGGTTTGGACAGGTGAAAAGGGTTCTGAAACCTATTGAACATTTTATGGTTTATTACATTGTTAATAATAGTTCATAATAATATATTGTGGGGCTGGAGCCATGGCTCAGCAGTTACAGTGCTTGCTTGGCATGCATGAGGGGCCAGGTTCGAGCCCTAGCACCACGTACACAGCCAAGTGTCAGAGCAATGAAATAGAAGCCAGGATGTGAAAGGCTGTACCAGAGCCAGGAGAACTTTGTTTCAGTTATGGTTAAGAGGTAGTTGTAGTTGTTTTATAAGACAAGGAAGTAAAATGGAAAAGACCTGTAATTTAAAATAAAGACAAAATGAAGCAAATAGAACCTATGGCTGCAGGAAGGACCAACAAGAGTCTGGAGGAGGACTGGGAAATAACTTCCCCTCTGTGGGGATGAGGAAATGCCTCTGTCTCAATCTCTCCCCTCCCACTTAAGCCCAGCTGAAGAGAAGTGTCACCCACGACCAGCTGCCTCCATGAGCTCTGGAGGAGTCCACTAGCCTCCCTCCTTGAGGGCCTGGGATGACTGAGCAGGAAGAGGTGACTGCACCCCAGGATTCTCTGAGGCATCACTTCTACCTACAGCCACTGTAAGGGAGTGGTTCAGAGAAGTACGCCCCACATCACCTCAGGTATGACAAGCCCATCACCAGAGCTCAGGCCAACCTCAGCGACCTCGGATGAAACTCTCTCCATGTCTGTAACTTTCCCCCGCATTCTTGTGAAGTTGGTCATTCTTCTGTCTTTGGAAGCTCCAAAGCTAAGAGTCTGCTAGGGCCAGATGCAAAAGACAGTTAGCTACAGACAGCTAACACTCAATAAGTAGCTTCTGGGGCAAAATTTATATTTGAAGGCTGTCTTATGAAGACATGTGTTTTACTGCTGTATTCTTTTACCTGAAGTTTACAAAGCAGCTTTTGGAATGAGAGTGAGACATTTAGGCAGAAGAGAACCTAATAACTATCCCATTAATTATTACTTTAAGCTCCCAAGAAATAAAAATGTCATGTAATTAAGCTAGAATGTGTGTGCTCTATGAGACTTTCAGTGTCAGTGAAAACTGAAATCCTATAGTACAAAAATGATGCTTGTATGCATATTGTGACCATGGAACCAGAAAGCATGGGTCAACATTAATGGAAAGCTGTGGTGAGCCAGGCAGTGGCCCATGCCTGTAACCCCAGTAGTTCAAGAGGCTTCCAAGTTCAAATCTAGCCTCTGCAACTTAGCAAGACCCTGAGTAATTTATTGGGAGCCTGTCTCAAAATAAAGCTGAGTTGGGGATGTAGCTCAGTGGTTAAGTGCCCCTGGTTTAAATGCCTGGTACCCAGCCCCAAAACAAAGCAAACCAAAAAACCATAATGAGAAACTAAGCACCCATTTGAACCCGGGAGCCTGGAAGACGTTCCTTCCTCTCTCCCTCCCTTTTGTCCTCTTGCTATTTCTTTCATTCTTTATACATGTGTTATTTTATTAATTGTTAAATAAATTGTTAATAAAAAGTTGCTAATTTATAAGTTTGATGTGTATCTAACCTCATTGTGGATTTGAAAACAGAGAGAATTGCCAGTTTTCTATAACGTTGTTTTATATTGTTACAGATACATTGAATCTCACTTTCCTATTGCAGACACTGATAAAAACCACCATTAGGTGTTAAAACAGACCAAGGATAATTTTAAAAAACTATGCTCGACATATTAACTTAGACCAATGTAATAAAAATTGAAAAACAATTAAAAAGCACTTTGGGAAACACAATTTTAAAAATAAATAAGAGCTAGAAAGATTTTCAAGTCTCATTCAGTGGGGAAGAGAGTGAGCAGCCACACCCTGGCCTGAGACCTTAGTGAGCAGTGACACGCTGGCCTGAGTCCTTAGTAAATTGTGACACACTGGCCTGAGCCCTTAGTGAGTAGTGACAAGCTGGCCCGAGCCCTTAGTGAGTAGTGACACGCTGGCCTCAGTCCTTAGTGAGTGGGCAGCGACACGCTGGCCTGAGCTGGCCTGAGTCCTTGTTGAGTAGTGACACGCTGGCCTGAGTCCTTAGAGAGTGGGCAGCGACACGCTGGCCTGAGCTGGCCTGAGTCCTTAGTGAGTAGTGACACGCTGGCCTGAGTCCTTAGAGAGTGGGCAGCGACACGCTGGCCTGAGCTGGCCTGAGTCCTTATTGAGTAGTGACACGCTGGCCTGAGTCCTTAGAGAGTGGGCAGCGACACGCTGGCCTGAGTCCTTAGAGCTGCAGTCCTCCGGCCTGCAAGCCATCCTAGTAGAAGGAAAGAGTGGGTGAAAAACACACGTGAGCATCAACACTAGGGAACAGGACTATTCCAAGGAAAACAGAATATTTGGAAAGAGCTATCCAGGGAGCAGGTCTGGGGAAGAGAAACACTCGAGAAAATAGGTGTGGTACTATACGGATCGTATCCCGCCAGTGTGCACTGCTCCACTATTATTATTTACTACTAATAACTCCACATACACGGCAGGTGCTCAACCAGACTCTAAGAATAACAGAAATGAGAGACTGGTAAATGTTAGGTGGTTTTCAGGTGGATGGATGAGGGGCGGGGCACCAGGCAGCCCCACTTGTGCATGCACGCACCGAACCAATCAGCCGCTAAGGATAGACCCAATGGGCCTCACACCCTCCTGTCAATCTGCAGAGTCCCCAGCCAATCCCAGAGGACATGAGTCTCAGCAGGGTCCCCGGCCAACCCCAGGAGGACACTGTACCCTCAAGCCTTCCCCCGCCTATCCCAGACTATAAAAGCGCCTGTGCGCGACTTCCTGGGCCATCACTCTGGGACTGGTGCGCCTCGCTGGACAGCCTTTCCCAGTAACGCTCTGCTCAGCCGCTTTGGTCTGACTGCTCTTTGGTCATCCGCATCTGATCTTACAGTAAAGACTATCTAGAGCCGGAGCATCAGACAGGAGGCAAGCACTGCAGAGAGCAACCAGAACTGGACGTCTAGAGTGCAACCTGCAGTCACAGCCAAGCCAGCCTGGGTAAGAGCACATTTCTTTCTGGCCCCACCTTGGTCAGTGTGACCTCAACACAGACTCTAGGGCTGGCTCCTTCTGGCTTGTCCTGGCATCTGTCACAAGCACTCCTGCCTGTGTGATGCCTGCTGCCGGAAGGACCCAGGGCTCCTGAAGCATGCTGGCCCCAGGTCTCCCACAGCACATCACCATATCCATGACTTGTGTCACTAAAAAGCTCCCATGCAGACAGTGCCCTTCCTCTCTCTGCAACACCAGGGCCTATGTGGGCTGCCACAGAGACCTGGCTTCTGCTCACAGTATCTTGAAGTTCTTGTTACAGCTGGTGTTCTGGTTTCAACTTGTTTTTTATAGAATTGATCTTCTTGAGACTTAGGCAGAAGTCCCAGGGTTTGGACTGCAGGACGGTCTGCATGATGGACACCTGGCGGTGGACAGAATCACCCATGCTCTGGATCATTATCTCAAAACAACCTCATATACCTCTCCTCCTTCCTTGAGGGACCTACACAAGCCCTCAATGTCTGTCTCTGAATAGTGATGACTACTCAATTTTGACCTCACCGCTTGCCAGGCCTGGATTTTCAGGAGTTATCTTAAGCAGTGTTTGCAACAGAAATTATCCCTACCTTCCACATAAGGAAAACTGAGAGAGAAATTCAGTGCCTCACCCTGTCTTCAGACAGTGTACATGGCAGTGTCGGAATTTGTATTAAGACCTTCTGTAATCCAAAATCAAACTCTGGATGACTAGACAAAGTGATTTCAAGGGTAGCACAGGTGAGACAGGGTTCTGTGCCACTGAGGCAGAGTGCAGAGCTGTCTCTTTGCCTGAGTTTAAAGCTGCTTCGTTCCTTTTAAAATGACACATGATAAAATAATTTATTCTTCCTCAGAGCTTGTGGCACCCTTAGTGACTCCTGATTCCTATAGACTTGCTTCACTTGCAGGAGATAAGAGAGGTGAAAAGGCTTTAGGCAAACAGAAGACATTGTGTGAAGTAAAGAGAAGTGGCATTTTTCAGGTCTGAAAAATCCCCAAGATCTGCATTCACTCAATACATAGATGCCTGCAATACGTATTTTCACAAATCAGTAGTGTACATTCACATCAGGAGTGTGTTTTTAAAAATATTTCATTTACAGGACAATTTCCTACAAAGAACACAGCCATAGGAAATTAGGTGCCATTGTTTGACGTTGCTTTATGAAGTGGAAACAACTGAAAATTTTAGTTCTATGACCCAAGTGATTCTAAGCAAGACAGTGGAGCACATTCCACCTGCAGTTCGGAAGCACCTAGACAAGCATAGGAGTGTGTCTGGGGTTGTAAAAAACCTGGAAATGACAATCAAAGCGTGTGTGAATGGTGATCGTGTATATGGGGAAAATAGCTGGCTAGGCAGATTCTAGGTGTAAACTAGCAGACAGGACAGGGAAAATTACAAAGCGAATCAATTTCACATCCCTAAACTTCTCTCTGCGTCCCAGCCCCCACCTCCATCATGCTCTCACTAACGAAGGGTTCTGCTCTCAGTTGTTCACAAACTCCTAAGACTAACACTCTTAAAGGGACACACCCCACCTGTGGCATCCCATGTGCTGTGGAAGCAGCCTGGCAGCCTTCTGAACCCTGAGGTTCCCACCTTGGATGGCTGCACTCTCCTCCAGTTCCAATGTGGCAGACACTGTATATAAACATGTTGAGATTATCCGATGACTAGCTTCATGAAATTTTGCCCTGGTTAGCAATATTTCTATCATTTTTTCTTTATAATTTTGATATGCTTTAGATATTATAAATTTGGAATTATTGCACAAGGTACAGCAGATTGACACAGGGAGCTAGGTATCTTTTTCTCTTGTTTTATTTTCTGAGCTAATGGAATAAGATACAGGCTTTCCCTCCCTTGACAAGCCAGGAGAACTAGGTGTGGAACTTTGGGGAAGTAGATTTCCATCAGTACTTTACATTTTCTGAGGATTTTAGAGACTTCTAATTATTTTCAAGCCAATTTTGATGATTTGTTCATTTTGTTTTTACATTTCAGAAAATGAGTTTATTGTCAAATTGTTGTCTTCTGATATGTTCAATGCACACTACAGACATCCCCTTTCTGTATTTCTAATATTGCTTGTTTCTTTTCTCTTCTTGTCTTGAGCATTATGACCAACATTTTTTAATCTAAGAACTAAGTTTTGATTTTGTTGATTCTTTTTATTTTATCTATCCTTTTACAAGTTTATTTATTCTATTTCCTTGAATTTACATTTTGAATTGAAATTTTCCCTCATTTGTTTACAACCTTACTTAATTTCTAAGTATCTAAGTCTGTATGAAAATGAGTAATGATAGAAAGGAGAACATTCAAATGAGTCAAGTGACAAGAGCTTTATAAAGGGGTTATTTGCACATGGGGGACACTTTAAAAGATGACTTCACAAAAAAAAATCTTAAGTTCATCTCTTTATCTTAGTATCTATCCTATAATCCTATAGCCTCTGGAATCTTTATCTAGAGTTCCCATTTCCCAATCTTTCATTGTATTCTGTTGTCATGAATTCATTCCATATCTCGTATCTCAACACATGGCATTCCAGGCTCTCTTGAAACACACCCTTAGGTTCACAACTTCAACAGCTGCCTTCTCCAATTTCATTTTCATGGATACTCTATATAAGTATGTTGGGATTAGTCAATGGCTAGGTTAATATCATTTTGACCTTTTTAGGGCCATTTCTATCAATTTTTAATGTTGTGCATAGGTGTTAGTAAGTTTGCTGTGACCAAAAGACCCACCAAGAACTACTTAGAAAAGGAGAAGTTTATTTTGGGATCATGGTTTCAGAGATTGAGTCCTTGGTAGGCAGACTCCCTTGTTCTGGACCTGAGGTAAGGCAGAACATCATGGTGGAAGGGTGTGGTGGAGGAAGGCTGCACAGCTCATGGCATCCAGGAAGGAGTGGGGGGGGGAGAGAAGAGGATAGAGAGGAGCTAGGGATAAAATATATAATTCTCGATGGTGTACCCCCAGTGACCTACTTCCTCACCCATTTCCCACCTGCTGGAGTGACCACTCAGTAATCCATTCAAATTATTAACCCATCAACTTGGTTAATCCACTAATGAGGTTATAGCACTCATAATCTCTGAACCTTCTTCCTGCATTTCCTAACACATGTGCTTTCCAGGGGACACCTCATGACCAAATCAAAACAATATATTTTATTTTTTTTAAGAAAGAGAGAAAAAAAGAGAAGGAGTCGATTTTTATTTTATTTTTCATCTTTTTTTTTCCTCCACTTAGTTGTGTATGTGGTTCTGGAGATTGAGCCCAGGTCCACACGCACATGCTCTGCTGAGGTACCTCTCCAGCCTCTATAAAAATACTTTTCAGATTACATAAATTCAGAATAATTTCATCAAAATTATAACAGCTACAATTCTAACCAGTTTTTAATATCCCACCTCCCATTTAATTATTAGTATTAACCATTTTTTAAATTAGATTCCACCCCCATTTTGTTATCGTGATTGTATCTTTCCTCTAGATCTTTCTGAATTCAACTTTCTTTCTAGAGTTCAGTTCTTAATATTCCTTTCACTGAGTCCCTGGTAGTAGTGAACTGAGTCAGTCTCCAAAATTCTGGAGATTTTTGTCCTCATTCTGGAAAAGTCACTTTTATGCTAATTACTCAGCCATGTTTTACTTATTATGCTTTTGGTTAACTTGGCGTCCCTCACGTCAGTGGTATAGGCATAGAAATTCATGTTTGGGGATGCCTTCATCCCTCTCAGAGCAAACTTTCAATACTTCACTCAGCCAGTGAATGGAATAGTTTCAGTCAGTTGTTCTGTTTTTTGTTTGTTTGTTTGTTTTTTCATTGCTATGACCAACAAACCTGACAAGAACAACTTCAAAGGAAAAGTTTATTTTGACTCATAGTTTCAGAGGCTCATTCCATGTGTCACAGGAGAGTAGGAAACTGAAGCTCCAAACCTTGGTTCTTGTGTTCTGATGAAAGAAAATTTAACTCAGACACCAAAAGCCATGTAAGACAACTTTATTATACGAGAAAACAAGGGGTCAAACTGAGAGCACTCTCAAGAGAGGGATTGGGTCATCTCCAAGCAGAGGACCGCAAAGGAAAGCATGCTGCTTCCTAATTTATTACTGTTTTATGTTTAATATGGGAACTGGGGACCACCTCCTGCACTCTTCACCAATCAGGTGTTCAGTTCCTCCTTCACTCAGGGTGGTGGGATTTTGGACCCTAGTCTGTTCTTTCCAGAACTGTCATGGTGGCCATCTTATTCATGGAGAGCTTGATGCACAAGTGCGTCATCCTGTGTTAATGCGGGCACTGGGGTCAGTGGCTGTTCAGAAGATACCTTCATGCATTTGCCTTATTAAAGAAACCTCCCTTCCAAGACACATGGAGGCACCTGTGTGCTTCCTACGGTGACCCTGTCAAGAGTTAGTCCCATTTATCCTTCTTTTTTGATGCATTTCCCCCTTTAGTCCCCAGCTGGCTCCTTTTGTTTCTATTTGCTTACTCTCACGGTCTGTGTACCAATGGTTTTCTACAGGTTATCTGCTACAAGTTATTTACTCATCTGCCTTGGCAGTAACTTAAAGAAAACTTTAAGAGTAACTTAAAGTAAATCCGTGACTTTGCTATGCATTCCACTGCTCCTTACTAACAACTACCTGACACACAGGTGGCCAGCTCCATAGCTCTAGACAAGGAGAAGCAGAACATCATAGCAGAAGGACATAGTAGAGAAAAGTAGCTCACAATATGATTGCCTGGAAGTAGAGAGCTTTGTTCACCAGAGACAAAGTACACACCCCCCAAAGATGCACTCCCAGTACCTACCTTCTCAGCCACGCTCTACATGCCTACAGTTATCACCCAGTTCATCCGTATGAGTGCATTAATCTACTGTTTAGGTTACACATCTCATACTATAGTCATTTCACCCTTAACATTCTTGCATTGTCTCCACATGTGCTTTTAAGTGGCACCTCATATCCAAACCATGAGTTTTTCTAACTGGTGAGGGCATGAAAGACTTTGAAGTTGAAAGCTTTATGGGTAGAGCTCTGGCCTTGCTTCCTTGCTCTGGGTGGGCCTTGGTTCTGCCTCGTCCTGTGTAGGAATTCAGACTCCAGACCCCACCCCTTGAGCATCTATCCATTCTGAAAAATCCATGGGGTGCTCAGGGATTAGCTTTGTTTAATATACTATGTTCTTTTTTTTTTTTTTCATTTTCATCATCTCCCTTTTCCTAGCAATACCCTTTCTTTAGTGTTCACTGCTATATAGCAGTTCATGATACAAAAAATGATGCATATCATTTATCCACTCTCCTATGAATGGATATTTTGGCTCCTTTAAAGCTATCTTCTGTGCACATATGAATTTCTCTAGGGTATCTATGAAGCAAAGTCCCTGGGTCATAGAGTATGCAAATCTTCTCCCTTGCTAGGTTTGGCCATATTGTTAAGTGGTTGGACCGAGTTACAGTCCATCAGAAGTACGCAAGAGTCCTTGTGGTTCCACATCCTTATCAATAGTTTGTTTGTTAGCCTTTTTGTCTTTTTGCCAATTCTATGGTCTTATTCTTATTTTCCTAATTTTTAAAGCGGTTGATCATCATTTTATAAAATTCTTTGTGCTTTAATTTCTTTAGCCATTTTTCTATTTTAAGTTTTCTTTTTATTGATTTATAATTACCATATATTCTGAGTGCTAATCCTATATTAGATACACAAATTGGAAATATCTTCTGTAGTCTGTGGTTTGTCTTCTCACACAATTTTAACTTTTTATGTAAAAACTATATATAGTTCTTTCAGGTCTTACACTTCTTAGAGAATTGAATAAGAAGGTTTGTCCTGTTCCAACTTTATAAAACATTATCCCATATTTTCTTCATAATGTTCAAAATTTTGCTCTTTACATTTATTTTCTAAATCTGTCTTTATGCTTGGCATGAGGAAGAAATTGGGTTTTATGGTTTTTGCTATGAGCAATGATCAGATTCTTCTTGGTAAGAGTTGGGCTCAATTTTTGTGAACATTGTACAACCCTCAGTAATTTGTTACAAACATCAAGATTTGGAACAATTTTTCAAAATTATTTTAGAATTATGCAAACCACCTTCTTCTAGGAAGCATTTTTCTAAATTCTTCCCCTGTGATCACATTGCCCTTCACTCTACAACCTTACACTGAATTTCTCTACTTAGCGACTATTATTTTTAAACTGAGGTTATCTTTGTGCCCATTTATTTCTCCCACTACACATGGTAGCTTGAGGCTTGAGACCATGTCTTCTGATCTTTGGTTTGTACCCATTACCTGATATGAAACAATCACTAAATGTTTGGCAGATTAATGTATTAATGAGTGTATCTGGAACACTCATAGGGGGCTTGGAAGAGCCCCAATTTGGTTACTCAATGCTGGGTGGAATCCTATACAAATACTTTTCTCTTCTCAATTCCTACGTCTAAAATTTTGGGTTGAGAAAGATATTCTAAACCATTAGTTCTGTGAGTGTCTTGTCCTAAGCCTTTGTGAATTAATTTGGGAAGCAGCACAATGCCCCATTTACTTTCATTTTTCTTTTAAAGAGAGGCAGAGAAATACCATGCATACAAAAGGCTGCATTAGGCTCAGCCCAGCTCCAAGTGGTTAAAGAGTTACAATCCAATCCTGTGCACATTATTCTCATCTTTTCTCATTTGTTTTATCCCAATGATTAGTTATTTCATACCTCACATTTTTTTACCTGTCTTAACACATTTGAACTCTGTAAAATTCTCCTCTACACAGAAATTAGTGTGAAATTTATTACCATATTCTTTCCACTTATTAAAAGGGATGTACTTTACAAATATGACTGCAGTGCAAATTTATTATTTACATCCCGAGCCGTAGCCTTCATAACTACTTAATATGGATAAGGTGTTTAGTTTCCCGATGGAGTCCAGCTGCATCACTGGAATCAAACTTGTAATTGCCTCTTTGGGATTTAAAACCATTATAGTTGTGCTTTTATGTTCTCTTTTGTTTTGCTTGAATCACTTTTTCAGGTCTATGAAGTACAGCTGGCACAATAAAAGTTTGATCAATGCATAACCAATGCAGTGTATATTTCTTCCAGAAATATAAAACCCAGGTGAAAAATGTTAATCTATGAAAATTATCTTTGTCAGCTACTTATTTTCAGAATTTAAATGGATTTCAATCTTGAGATAAGGGGCCAAACTCAGATTTCTGTGTCAAAGTTTTCTATCTTTGCTGACATTGTACATTGAAGCCCATATTAGGGGCTACAGGATAAAGACTCTCTCTTACCCAAAAGAACATCATGTTGTCCTTCAAAATACTCCATATTCACACTGTTCAAACAGGATACACTTAGGTCACCTTAAATATTCTCTTGATCAAAAAATGAGTGCCATGAGATAATTTTGTTTTTTCATTTTTTAGTGGACACATATAACTTACCTCAGTTTTACACTTCACATTTATAAAGAAATATCTTTCAAAAAACCTGAAAATGTAAAGCTCAGTTCTGGCATTTCTTGTGGAGACAAAAAAACAAAAAACAAAAAACCGGAACTGATACAGACCAGTTTCACTTGAAAATATTACTATAGGATTTCAAAATGGTATGATGACCTCGAATTTCTAAGTTCAACCAGGGTTAATCATGAACAGATGTTCATCATTAATGCTAAATTTCTTTGTTCTTGTCCATTAAAATGAGCTGTATTATGAAGGCAACACAAAGCCATGTCCATGACTCTTCCCCTAAGAAAAAATCATGTCTATAAAGTGATTCTTGATGATGGTTCAACTTACCATTTTTTGACTTTACAAAGGTAATGCACATTCAGTACAAATTGTACTTTGAATTTTGATCTTTTCCTGTGCTGGTGATAGATGATCTGATCCTTTCCTGGGATTCTAAGCAGGGGCAGCATGAAATGCAGCTTCCAGGCAGTCACAAGATCACAGGAGGAATCAACTGATGCCCCATGATATGTTGTGTGGCTAAGGTGGGAGGGGAGATAGGCTAGGTGCATCAGATGCATCCTCAACCCAGATTTCCGTTTATATTCAAGATGCAACCCTGTCCTGAGTCAGCCATTGCCTCACCAAGCTTGGATCTGCTGCTTCCACAGGGGATAGGTGTTTACTTGTTTTCTTTGCTCATCATCTTTCTCTTAGCCATTTATTTAGGAATAAAATCACTTTCTGTCTTTTCCCTGATGTATGGAGTCTAGGACCCATTATTGTGGACTGAATTGTTTTATCCCTAGACAAAGACATTTAGACAGGATTCCAGAGGAGCAGGGAGAGAGAAGCCATCTCAGAGTTGTCACAACACCTAGGCTGTGAGGTCAACCTGAAGCAGGCTCAGGACTAGGAAGAGTGAGGCACTCTCTGAAGGTGCAAAATTTAAGGGAGCATAGTTATTCAATTTGTTGGCATATAATTGTTCATAGAAATCTCTTGTGATCATTTGTATTTCTGTGTTATCAGTTCTATGTGTCCATCAACAGATGAATGGATAAAGAAAATGTGATGCATAAATTCCATGGAAATCCTACTGGGCCTTTAAAATGGAGGAAATTCTACCATTTGCAGCAATGGAGAATGTTATGCTAAGTCAAATAAGTCAGGCACAGAAAGAACAGTAATGTATGATCTCACTGATATAAAATCTAAAAAGTCAAACTCATAGAAATAGACAGCAGAATGGTAGTTGCCAGCTGTGAGGGAGGGAGCAGAGAAGATATGTTGGTCAAAGAGAGTTAGGATTTTTTTAGATCTAGTACACGAATGGAATCTATATTTCAAAAATATTGAGTAGATTTTAAATGTTCACACAAAAACAAACAAAAAAGCCAAATACATGAGATGATAGATTTGCTAAATAGCTTGATTCCATAATACCATAATGTATACTGATATCAAAATATCACAGCATGCTTTATGGATACAATTATTATTCGTTAACTAAAAATAAATTTACAAAATAACAATAACATAAAAATTTAAAGATGCCTGGAAAAGCTCAGTAATCAAGATGAATAATTTTTAGTGCAAGATTTTTTTAAATTTTATTTTTGAACAACCTTACAAGTTTTTAACAAAATAATATAAAATGTGTATATAATGTGTAAATATTCTGGATATTGCAGTTATCCCCAGGAGTGCCCCCCCCAATTACCCTCCCTTATCCCTCCCTTCCCTTTCCCTTTATAACTCTAAAAAAAGGTATTAGATTGTAAAGCATTACATCTTATCTGGATTAGTGCAAGATTTTTAAAATAAATGTTGACATTTTATTCACCAAGGTGACAACGCCCCCTTAAAACTGAGCCTGAGTTGAATGACTCTCCCTTGTCTCTCCTGGTATTGACCTTAATGCATGGTCCCCTTCCAAACATTGTGTATGGAAGCTAGTTTTGTCTAGTATTTGCCTGGTACCTCTGACATCAGGCACAATATGACATAGACTCTCCCTATGGCGGATAGATAATCAGCTTGTCACATGGGCTCTGAGAAAATTGCTCCTTTCAGGAGAATGCCTTGCAAAGAAATAAATGTTTGATAAAAATTTAAGTAGGATTGAATGAGGGAATTCATGAATGAATGAGTTAAGATATTTTTGGTATTGTTAGTGCCCTGATGAAGAGGAGAGATGGCTTTATCCAGCTCCCTAAATTAATGTGGCATCCACATTGACCCGCTACACCTGCGGAAAGCAACTTAAGCAACAATAAACCTTAATACAAACATCTTCTGCATTAAGCCACCATTATATAAGTTAGGCCTGCAACTAGTGACATAATAAAGTAAGCAATAGGCTTCAATTTCATGTGTGGAGCAAAATAAATTAGCAGCTTGTATTTAATAACCATATTAGTATTTAAACTTGGGATAAAGTAGGAGAATTTTACTTTTTTGGAGGGAAGAGGCACTTTTTTGACAGCAAATTAATTCTTGGCTTGTTGGTATTTATATCCATGGAATTACAAGAGTTTAGCTTCAGGGTACCTTATCCAACCAAAATGTGCTCCATTTCCTTCTGTGCCTTGAAATATGTTGAATATTCTTGTATTGAATGTTAAGAAGGCAGTGGCTGCGTTAGTTTCTTCTCATTGAGTATAGCACAGAAATATTTATGAGTAGCCAGTGAAGTCTCATTCTCTATGGTAAAGGGTTATCATATGGTTTTAGGTGGTGGTAAACTCAAGAATGTATGTAGCAAGTGCTGAAGCTTCTAAGGTTCACATATATTTTAATATACAAAAGTCTAGTACTGTTAGAATTCAGTTTAAATAAAATAGCTAAAGCCCCTGGTGAAGACCTGGCACAGGAGCAGTTGGGAACTGATCTCACTTATTTTTCTTACCAGTGCCTAGAACATTTACCCCCTCTCTTTGCTATGCTAGAGTTTGACCAAATCATCAATTAGAAACGTGCTTCTTTTATTTTATTTGTGGTTCAGTTGTGTGCACTCAGTATTTTTTGAGCAAATACTCGGTCCTGAGGGATTGGGGATGGACAAGGCAGAGCCTTTGCCTTTAGGAAAGGAAGACCGCCAGGAGGCCATGTGCCCTGCTGGAGGACAGCCTGTCCCGCTAAGACAGGGAAAGCACAGGGCTATTCTGCTCGGTGTCTGACCTTGTGTCTGGAGTTGCAGGAATATGTGGGGACTGGAGTGAAGGAGTAGACAGAGCACAATCACATGAGGTCCTAAGTTTTCATCTTATTCTGAAAAAGAAAGAGAAAAAACAGAATAGAACCATTGAAGAATTCTATTTTTGGAGGAGGGGGGGAGAAGGTGGGGTGAATTGAAGAATTCTAAACTTGGATTTTAAACTTACTCTTTCAGAGCAGTAAGAAGTTTGGACTGGAATCAGAGAGGCAGAGACATTGCGATGGAGAAGATTCCAATAATTTAGAGGAAGTTGAGAATGACTTGACTAAGTGTGTGCTCATGGGGACAGAGGGAAGGGTACATTTTGGCATAGAGCATGGAACAATTTTTTTTTTACTAAAAACAGCATTTGCTGGTTACCCGCTCCAAAGGGAGGGGAACCAAACAGGAGATGCAAATGATGATCGGATGTGGCTAAACTCTCTTGGAAATCTAAGAATTTAATACAATTCATCTCAGACAATTTGATGCATGGATAATCTTTTTTTTATAGCGAGAGAGGGAAGTGAGAGAAAAGAGAGAATCGATTTTATTTAGTTTATCGTGTGGCCTTCATTGCTTCGACATTAGTTGTGTGTGTGGTGCTGGGGTTTGAACCTGCGTTCTCGCACATGCCAGGTAAGCACGTAACCATTGAGCCACTGCTCCAGCCCCATGTATAGATAATCTTAAGTAGACACGCTGTCCAGGTAAAGCCAGCTCCTAATGAATAAGCACATTAGTAATTATGCTCACATTTCCTGTCCATTTAACAAAGACTACTTATTTATTGAGGATTGGGAAAGTATTTCTCTGTGGAATGCAGTACTGATTATATTTTAAAGCTTTCCTACACATATACATAAGTGTAGTGCTAGTCACATTGTGTGGGGGATTCATACGCTGCTTGTTGGCATTTCTATTAGCAATCTCAAAAATATTTGAGATCCTGCACCTACATGGAATACACCAAGAGAAGTCCTATCAACAGCATTCACGCTTGTAGCAAGCCTCTGTAGAGGATGGTCTTCGAACCTGGAAGATTAGCTGAAGAGTTCTCAAAGGATTCATTGGTAGATGGTCTGTTTTTAACATGTCCTCATCTTCCCCCAAAGCACAGGAGTCTGCAGCAGAGGGAGCTATTTGGAAGTGGATATAGAGTAGTTGTACTCCCCCTACCCAAACAGACCCTGTATGGGTCACAATCAGCACTAGTACTTTAAATGCCGCTCTGAGCCTTGGGAGGAAGATGTTAGGTCCTTCCACTTTCTGTGAGCATACCTCGGCAGGCTCTGTATGTATATATATAGACAGCCCCTGACTTACAAAGGTTCTGCTTACACTTTTTGCACTTAACGATGGTGTGAAGGTGGTCCACATAACCATTGTTTTTCACTTTCAGTTCATAGACTCCATGGACTGTTCGACACCAACTGTCAGCTCATGTAAGTTCTCTGAGCACATTTAAAGCAGGCTTGGCTAAGCTATGATGCTTAGGAGTTTAGGTGTATTGTTCTACTAACGGCATTTGGACCTGCAGCAGGTTTAGCGGGAACCCCATTGGAAGCGGAGGAGGCTCTGTGTGATGGTGTACCACTGAGCACTCGTGATTCTGCCTCATATCTCTTTGGCTCCTGTCTGATTTCAGAAGCAGCTGATCTGACCTCAGATGCATCCACCTTAACTGTGTACCACGTGTCTCCCCTTCTGTCCCAGAGCCTGCTCCATTCTATAGGGAAGTATACCACCTTCAGAGGTGACCCTCCCCAGGGAGGGATGTGGGATGGAAGCCAGTGGATAAATGGCCCAGGCTCTTGGAGGGGCTCTGGATCCCGCTGAGGAGGTCACACCAGACTGGAGCCCTGCATCCCTCAGCAATCCCTTTGTAACACACCCTTACTTCAGCTTTCCTCCTTCCACCCTGCTCTATCCTGGGATGTAAGGTTTCCAAATGAACCACAGCATCCAATTCCTCATTTCAGACTTTGCTTCTGAAGGAAGCCCAACTCAAACAAAAGCTATCTCTGGCACTTAGTAGGTCATTAACAAGTATAATGCTCTCAACCTCTTCTTCTTCCCATGGTAAACATAAGGACTCCAAGGTCCAGGGGGCTGAGTAACTTGCCCGAAACCACACAGCCAGATACCTGTAGAATTCAACCCAGATATTGTTCTAGCAGTTTCTATCTCAAAAGCTGCCTTTTGCTCTGTCCTGAGCAAACCAATGAGGACCCCTAGTGGCATGAACAGAATGGACATAAAAGCCAGCGCCTTAAGCAGTGTGATACCACTCAGGAAAGAGGTGTGAGGGCCACTCTCACTCCCTGACCCTGGTAGAAGCTGAGCCCAGCAAGGAAGCCATAGGCACTTCAGGACCCCCACCAAGGATGAACCCCAAAGGTGGGGGAGGCCCCACAAGTGCTATTTCTCTTTCTTATGGAGGGAAAAGGAGCATCTTCTTCCTAGGCTTCTTAGGGAAATTTCTGTCTGGATCCCAACTTCCCTTTACTGGTTTGGACAATTTCTAACCTCTCCAGCAACAACCAATTGCTGTATTTTGTCTATTTATGATGTGAGGGAGATCCCCGTCCACCAGATGGAGCATCAGTGAGGGGTGAGAGGTACAGGTGGGTGTAAATCTAAACAGGGTTTAGACTGCAGTGTTCAGTTTAGGATGCTACCTTCCTTGCGTTGGAGCATTCTCTCACCAGGGTGGGCACAAAGGTCCATGGGGAACTTGAGAAAATGGGCATCTCATTTCCGTTCTTTTCAGAAGCCCTTGCAGCCCACAGCATGCTTTCAAGAGACGTTTGATGTGTGTCTCTGTCTTCAACATGTCCTTGCCCTTCGACCCCTATGAAGTCAACCATATGCTCTGCCATGCAACCCATGTCCTGTTGTAACAAGATTTCCTTGTCACACATGTCCCGTGGATAAGCTGAGGTCTTCGGAGTCAGTGTTCTGGACAGACGGGATCAAGAGCTAAAGGAGACGATGCAGCATAGAGGAAGCAGATGGAGCAGATGGAGACACTGTGGCAGAGCACAGACCCAAGAGCAGAACCAATGGGTGCTGGACCAGCTTGAACAGGCTGTGGGAGTTAGCAGAAAGCAGAATTTGACTTTACTTGCTTTCCTTCCCAGCTTGTGAGGTCACCTTCTTCTCCTTTACCTGCTCCCCAGGCGTGATATAACCCAAGTGTCAGGAGTCCAGTATCCCCCCACATGCAGGACAATCTCCCCAACTCCTCCTCCCCAGGGCTGCCTGCTCAGAAGGAAGATTGCTTACAGCCAGATAGCTTGGGGGAAGCACAAAACAAAATAAGCTAAGTGCAAAGGGCAGATATGAAACAGATTTTTTTTCAAGGCTCCAACTGTGGTAGATATTCTAAGCAGAACAGATTTCATATGGAAGACACTGACAAGGAATAAACACAGCACCCAAAGCACGCATTTTCAAGGATTTGCTGCTTTGAGCATAAGCATTAATAAGAAAAGAAAAGAAAAGAAATTCACACTCTTATCAAACAACGAGCAGCAAAATCTCTCTTCCAAAATGGCAAGGGCAGATCAAACCTAGGTAGGGGTTACCTGTATTTGCAGGAACTGTTTCAAAAATCCCATTTCAATTTGCTATGAAAGCATGTGTTGCCCTGGCTTTCTAATCTATGCTGAAAGCTCAAAGGTTAAAGAGCCTTGGCTGAATTTGTCTTAAGATATAGCCTTTGTTCTGATTCAATCATTTATTTGAATTTAATATTTTAAAGGACACTTCAAACAGACTTCACAAAGCACTGTTACCATCCGGGCCATATTTATTATTTAATATTTAACTGGGGAGATTTGTCAAAACCCATAAGAATTAATGGTTGCAAACTTGTGGAGTTAAAAGGTTTGTGGAAGAAACCATTTGCTAACAACAGGGAGACAATGTCCCTGCAGGCTGGGCCACCTTGATGTGAATACACATTTGGGGGTCTAGTGACATGGTGAGCCCAGCTACCCAGAAAGAGAAGCAAGTGCAATTGCCTTTAAATAAATATTCTAATGTGCTTAACTTCTGAACTGTAAAGCTCAGCTAGCGCCTGGAGAAGGGAGGTGAGAGTGGGAACGAAATGAGCTGCTGTTCTGGGCCTGCTACACAGAGCCAAGAGAGTTCCAAGGCTCAGGGACAATCCAGACACATTAAAATGCACCTCTGCCTGAAGGGTCTGAGGAATTGCAGGGGAGATGATTTTGATCGTTGGGAACAATGGATGTTGTCTATATGTTTTATGATGCCAAATGCCAAGAACAACATGAGAAACCTAAATATCTATCTGCTGTTTGTATTGGAGATGGGTCCATCACAGAGACATCAGGGTAATTTATTGAACTGTTCATTCAGATATTTCTTTTTTTCTTTTAAGATAGAGTGAGAAAGAAACAATTTTATTTATTTTTTTCATCTGTCTTTGTTTCTTCGACACTTAGTTGTGTATGTGGTACTGGAGTTTGAACCCGGGTCCTTGTGCATGCAGGAAAGTGCTCCAACTGCTGAGCCACTACTCCAGCCTCATTTAGTTATTTCTGTTTCCTATAGACCAACAAGGTTCTTAGATGGGATTTTTCATAGCTCTGGATGTCCTTTGTAGTGAGTCAAAATTTTTAATTATGTGTCCCAACTATGAAAATTCCCATGAAAATAAACATGGGTGAAGTTCTGTCAACTGCAGGCCATGAACATCATAGTACATATGACAGGCATAATGCCAACCACCAGACTAAGGAGCAGAATGCTCAGGCTGAATTCCAGCATCAAGAGGAAATTCACAAACTCCCAGACTGACAATAGCAGAGGCTGGAGCTGAGGGTGGGCCTAAGAACACATGTCAAATCTTCTGAATGATGGTCTGAATAGCGCAGGTGGTGGACCACACTCCTCTCTGCTCTTGTCCTTGGCCAGGTAGAGTGCTAAGCCAATCCCATGCAACCATAGATGACATCAAGAGACCTTGCTGGCCTGGATGCTGTCTCCCACAAGTAGGCAGGATCCTATGGAAGAATGAATGACACCCCTGCAGGGGCTTCAGGAAGTATATATGGGAGTGACACTGAGTGTCTGTTGTTGCCGGGGCTGCACATGGCAAGCCAGGCGATGCCAGAGACAGAACTTCAGACCCAATGACAATAGAAATAGAATCATGACAGAGTATAAACACAGGTAAAGCTTGAGCTGGAGAGTTTTACCTTAAGGAGAGTGGGGACACTGAAGGAGAGAAAATTCGGGCTGCCACCAGAAGAAAGGAAGGAATTAGCTTTTATTTTTTTTTATTTGTTCAATATAGTCTTACTTTGAGGAGGGAATCATTGCTATACAGTCATGAACAAATGGAGTGACAGAGAAAGCCAAGGCTAATGCCATTCCATGGCCCCCTCCCTTTGGGTTTCCCCAATCCCATGTTTTCCCCTTCTTTACCCCCATGTTACTTGGGCTTCTCATGGAAGTTGAAGGTTCCACACTGGGTTGATACCCCCATAATCCCTCCCTCCAGGTCCCTTGATGTCCCTCCTGTTCACAACCCTTTCCCTGCACCCCTCCCTTCATCTCCCAGTGTCATAGGCAAGGTTCCCCCTGCCTGTGTAAAAATTCACCCATGTTGAGGTTATTATTAGGTTAGCCAACTTTCAATCTGTTTCCGGTTGTTTTCTAGGTTCTACATATGAGAGAAAACATTTGGCCCTTGAGTCTCTGAGTTTGGGATATTTCACTCAGCATAATTTTTTCCATCTCCATCCATTCAGCTGCAAATGCCTTGATATCATTTTCTCTAATAGTGGTGTGGATTAGCTTTTAATGGAGTAGTGGAAGTCGGGGAAGATCTCTGGAAGAATCTTGGTGCCCTCCTATAGGTGGTATCTGCTAAGTCTGGCAGTAAAGAAAGGATGCATTCCACACATGGAGAGTGGGGGAGTAGGAAAAGACTTTTAGTAACAGATTATGAATTTAGATTCCATTATGAATTAACACTTAGAGTGAAAGGGTTTCACAGGTAACAAATTATGCATTAAGGTCGGAGAGCTAATGGTATCTCCTGGTGTCACCCTATACCTGATTGATCTGATTAAGAATAGGAAGGTGGGACCCAGGAGCAGAGAGCAAGTCTGTAATTCCACTCACTCAGAAGGCTGAGTCAGGAGGATTGCAAGTTCAGTTTGAGGCCAGCTGAGGCAATTGAGATAGATCACGTCTCAAAATTTAAAAATGAAAACAGCTAGGTATGTATCTCAGTGGTAGAGGCTTTGGAGTTAATCCTGTGTATTGGGGAGCAGGGAGAAAGAGCGGGAAGGAGGTGTGGGGAGAAGAAGAATAGAGGGGTGAGAAACATACACTCTATGCATTGTAGGAGTGAAACTGAGAGTTCATTTGTCATTTCATCTCTGCGCTAGTGCTGGTCTGTCTCCCAGATGCCAAGTATAACAGAGGAAAGCCATCATCAGGTAAGCACAGCTCCAGCCCAAAAAAATCACTTCTGGCTCAATTTCCCACTCTCTCTTCTCAAGCTTCTGGAACCTTTTTCTGCCAAAAATAAGATCACAGAAAATAGAAGCTGTTTTCATTTCTTTTTTGTCTGGATCTCATATGCATATGAACAGGGATTTATAAAATTGCTGACAAAATCATCATAATACTTTAAAATAAAGAAGCATCTAGTTCTGCTCCTACCCCGAAAGGTAAAAATTCACCCGACACATGAAAAGTCTCATTTGATCAAAAGAAGTAGCAGAGAGAAGTTCTCCAAACAATATAGAGTGATGGCAAGAAATCTAAAAATTGTACATTGGGAGTTACTCTATAAATTTAGTATATTTCAGAATTGCATCTCTGTCAAGAAAAAAAATATATCTATTTCCAGGAAAGGGATGCTTTCAGGTGAAAAACAGGATTTTCAAATATCAAAGTACAAGGGAAGTAGTAAACAGCAGAATGGCAAGGGAGGAAAATGGAATCCATAAATCGGAAAACCAGCCTCAGAGCATACCCCAGAATGCACAGTAAGAGGATGGATACAGACCATGTGGCAGGCATAAATGACGTGGTGACAGATCCCCGGGACACAATATGAATATATGACAAGAAAACAGAAATGTCCAGGCAACGGTTTGTTATCTAACATCGGAATAAGACCAGAACGATTCTTGTGATGAAACAAAGTGCAAGATGAATCTGGACTGCAAGGATCCCCTGTACAAGATAATGAAGAAAGGCATCACACACAGATTACTGCTAGTTATGATTCCGTATTTGAAAGACAAGGGGGGGAAACAATGCATATTCAGGCATGGATGATATTTTTAAAGATAATACAGTAAAGAAAAAAAATCAGAGTTAAGTTCAAAGCCAGAAAATAATTGGTGGTGATGGGGTGGGGGTATGTTAAGAAATCTGAAGGCGAATTTCAAACAAATTTTGTGCCATTTGCATTTGACAATAAGTGAAAATATTTTCCTAGCATGCAAGGACAAAATTGTATATCACCCTTGTACATTTCTAAAAAAAAAAAAAGTCCTTGAAAAAAATGTTTTGATTAACCAAGAAAGGTATCAAACAAAAAATATATAAATGATGCAGTTTAAAGAAATGGCAGAGAGTAATAAAAAGAGTAAACTTCAGAGTTAACAACTAAACAATTGCTAAATGATATAAACAAAGCAAATTCTAAGCACAATTTTTGAAAGAAGACATACAAATCACATTTCTAAAAACCCCAAATTATTTAAACACCATTGGAGATGGAAGAGGATCATAAAAGCAGAAATATACACTCAAACAGGAAAACAAGGATGAGGAAATTAGCAGAAACTGATTAAACTCTGGCTTCCACAGAACAACTGATTCAAATACCTTCAGTGAAAAGGTAACGTCTAACCAGCGAACAGTAAGCACAGAATTTCAAACCACTGGTGGAAAGAAATGTAAGTCACAAAAATAACAAAGGAAAAAGAAAGATCAAAAGCACCAAGAACAACAACAACAAAAAAAGATCGAATCAGAAACAATTCCAAATGTCCCATAACAGGGGTCTCATTGGATAAATCATAGAATATCAAGCACAAGTGAATTTTCAATAGCCACAAAATGATGTGCATTTTCAAAAAAAAATGTATGTGACAAACACACAGTAAATAATGTGGAGAGGCTGACTCTACTTTGGTTAAACAGATACCAGGTGATATTCAAAGTGTGTCAACCTGTGTAATGGTACTCTAATCCAAATGAGCCTTAAACAACTGTACGGGTGGAGCATCGGTACATCAGGAAGGATGCCAGAGGCAAATCTGTTAGAGGTCTGCATGTCGGGAAGGATATAGCGCAAATGTTTATAGTTGTTATGGTTTGGAAGTGTCCCCCAAAGGTTCATGTGTGGAAGGCTTGGTCCTTAGCCTATGGTGCTATTGGGAGGTAGTGAGCATAAGCTAGTGGGAGATCATTGGAGGTGTACCCTGAAAGGGGACTTGGGGATCCCAGACACTTCCTCTGTCTCTTTTGCTTCCTGCCCACCATGAGGTCTCCTCTGATGTGTGCTCCCACCGTGGTGTATTGAGACACCACAGGCCCAAAGCAACAGGGCCAAGTGACCATGTATGGAAAGATCTGACACTGTGAGCCAAAATGAATCTTTCCTTATCTGGTGATTCTTTCAGGTATTTTCTACAAGGATGGAAAGTTGGCTAACACAGCAGTCATTATCTTTGGATTGAAAGATTAAGGACAGATTTTTTTTGGTTCAGCATCATCTTACATAATGAAGAGATTCTTTGGTTCACATTCACACATGCATACATATTGATAGAGTTGCTTAAACCCGATCTTTGTCCAGTATAGCCTTCCTTCCCTCACTCCCTGATCTCATGTAGTTCAAAGGGCAATTTTTTTTAAGTTTTATTGAAGTATCATTCATTGATACCTCAAAATGTACATTTAATGAATTTGGAGATTTTTCTTTTTCTTTATGCTACTACGTGAATATAAAATCAAATGCTTTAGAAGGGCATGGATTTCAAGTTGTTTTTCCTATAAACCTGACACAGTTCCTTTTCTATTCAGGGCACATGTTTTCAGAAGAGAAGGCTGCAGGGTAGATGCATAGAGTCCAAGTTTCTTAGGAGAAGCCATTTGATCATATCCATGACCGTATCCAAATGGTCAGTACCACCCTTGAGCTGATTATCAAGAAATATGAGACTCAAAACAAAAACAAAACTCAGCGGTCTCCTATCTCAAACACAGATTAGGAAAAATAGCCTACTGAAAATATCATTTTTGCTAGCAAAACATGACTCTCATATAAACACATTTAGGATACGGAATAGGATTTTCAATTTAATTATCTGAAGAAACACATAGGATTTCTCCACTTCAACTTCCCAAAGCATTTATTAATGGCATTTATTCTTTGGTTTCAAATGGAAATTTGAAGGTTCACTTCTCCAGATTTTCAACCAAAAGCTGTTGTTGTATTCTTAAAATATGCTTCAGTACTCACCTCTATCAGGCTAATTACCTTCTAAGATAATCAATGCTCTCATGTTCTCATGTTAAATGAATGATTATTCATTCATTCAGTCCAGCTCTCATTTTTGGACTCTGTAGGGCACAGAGTGGAAGGAGAGGAAATCTCCCACACACAAACTCATAGAAGGTCTTCACAGCCCTTTCCCAAGGCAAACCTGGACCAACAGGCTGGAGGGCTGTGATGAAGAATTGTTAGTCACCTAGCACAAACCGTGGAAGCCTTGAAAGAAGGTTCTTTTATTTGTTTTTCTTTAAGATCATAATCTCCAAATTGTGTTTATATCAAAATAACAATAAGGGGTACTGGGAAAATGGGACAGGAGCACAGGAAACGTTGAATCCACCGATCAATCAACACGTGCTGAGAGTGCACGAATTGCTCGGTAGCATTGTCCTTCCAAACACGGTGTATACAAATCAATAAGTCATCCACAGTTCGTTAGCACAGCCTGAAATATAACAAGAAGGAGAGGGCATTTCAGAGCGGGTGAGTTGGCACTAAGGTAAGTTGAGCTGCAGATAAGCACAGGTCATTTAGAATGGCTCTGAAGAGCCAGCCATTGACCTGAAACATGGTGCCAAGTCACCTTGGGGTGGTTAGTGGGGTCTGGAATTCTAGGGGAGAGGTTCAACTCAGGCAGGAGAATTTAAGGAAAGATGAGGAAGTAGGAGTTATGGAATCACATCCTGTGTGCAGTGGAAAGATCAGACAGGAGGGAGCCTCCTTGCTGGACAAACAACATCAGTATAATCCAGAATGGGAGTGGGGATTTGTGCACACATTAGGGTAACAAAATGCTTAGAGGGTCCATTCAGCCATCCCCTCTGCTCGAACTTCTCCAAATCCTGGACCTTGGTTAGGCTTTGTGCCGCACAATCTCAGCAGCCACTGCCCAGGTTCCTTGTGCTCCTTTTCCCTCCTCCTTTAGTTCTTATTGTCTCCTTCCTTGGTTTGTCTTCTCACTTCCCATCACTCATTCCTCTTCCCCTTCCCTATTCTGCTCCTGAGCATATGATTGTTTTTGGAGAATGCATTATACGTATGACAGGTTGTGGACATTCAAACTTATGTGGAAGTTTAACACAAAAGAGTTCACCATGCCCACATCCTCTTGAGCAAACTCATAGTTGGGGCAGACCTCTGTAACAAAAGACAGATTAGCACAGAAAACGAGCCAGTTTACTAACACGGGCAATGCAGGGCACTTGGGAGCCACGTCAGGCCCCCGGGTGTGCGGCCATGTTGGATGGTCAGTCAGTGGGAAGGAACTGATGGAGCAAGGTTTGCTTGCTGATTTCTCCAGTGCCATTGCTGAGCCGAAAAGAGTTGTTCCTGTCTTTATTTAGAAAAGGGGGGAACAGGCGGAGCTCTTCCTCCATTTGCTGGTTCAGTTTGCCTTTTGCTCAAAAGTACTTTGGTCAAACAGGTGCAGTTTGGGGCAACCCTCTGGTTTTCTCCGGTAGAAAAAGCCAAATGGGTTCTTACTGGTGACAGACAAAGTGCTTCCACACTCGTTTTCCTTTTGACCTCAAAATAATCCCATGAAGGGTAAAGATTAAAAACTGAAGATGATGTTGAGAATAGTGATGTGCAGCCACATCAAGGATTTTTCCTGTCCAGTCTCGTTTTCCCCTCACAAGGAGCCTGTGGGGACAGAGCTCACTTATCTCCATTTGGTCAGAGAACAATGAGGAAGTCCGATTTAGAAAACTTGGCCAAGCAAGGTGTCAGGAGAAGAGCAAGGTCAGGAGAGGCATTTCTCTGAGGAGAGAGTCTCAGTGTTTGGAAGTTTAAAGGACACACCCATTGATCCAGTGGTTCCCTCTCTGGAAACAAACAAAGTCCCTGTCTCACAGGTTTATTTCCACAAGGGCAAAATGTTATATATGCAAGGATGTGGCAGCAGCGATATTTCTCACAGCAGACTGGAAGTAAATGCTCACTGATTGGGATCTGATACAAACGAACTAGCTTGCCTTTCATACAGTGGAAAACACATAGGTTAAAAGGGGTGTAGCAGTTCTGAGTGTCCTGACTGGTCAAGGTAGGAAGAGTAAGATGCAGAACGGTAATGTGGCATGCTATCATTTGTGCATGGGAGTTATAAATTTTTTACAAATGCACTGTCTAGTTCTGGAAGGATACCTAGAAATTAACTATTTCCTTTGGTGAGGGAAACAGATGAGGGATTGGGAAGGAGACTCACTTTTTGACAACCTTATGTACTTTTTGAATGTTCCACCGTGTACATGTTTCCTACACGCCAATTTTTTAAAAAGTGAGCGTAGGGTCTGGAGCAGTGGCTCGGTGGTTACAGCGCTTGCCCAGCATGCGCAAGTACCTGGGTTCAAACCCCAGCACCCATGTACACACCTAAGTGTCAGAGCAATGAAAGCCATGTGAAAAACTCATTAAAAATTGATTCTGTCTCTCTGTCTCACACACTGTCCTTCTCTCTTTAAAAAAAAGGTGAGAGTAAAGAATTTTTATAAATAGTAAAAAATAAAGAAATATGTATAGAACAGTTGTCTGGAATGCAAAGTTGTTGTCCATTAGAACATTCTTGATACATGCATAACTCCTGCTCCTACAGATGCAGAAAGTGACTTCCCAACATCACAAAGCCAGGAAGAGGGTAGCCAGGGCTAAAAGGCAAGGTACCCAATGATGGCAGTTTCTCTTTATTGCTCAGACCTGAATGGCATAATATAATAGAGAGGAGAAAGCATGGGGAATTAAAGTAAAAATTTGTTGTTGAGAAGAAGATGGAAATGAAGGCACATTAAGCACATGAGAATTTAAATCTGAACCACCCTAGACTCTTCTCTCATCGCCTAATCTTGGCACCTACCCAACAACAAAGGTAATGCTGTACGTGAGTAACAACGATTGTCAGTTTAACAGACTTGAGATCCTTGGAGGCTGGAGCTGTTCATTCATTCATTCAGTAAATACTGGATGCTCTGTTTTAGAAAAGAGCTGGGAGCACAGAGGAAAATTAGACATGTCCTCTTATTTTCAAAGAATGCACAATGTAATTGGAAGGGACTGTTTCCTGTGTGTCACCTATGTGTCACTCTGTCCCCACAATACGCAGCTGGGAATATAGTGAGTCTCCAGTAGGAATGTGTGTCACTAGCTACTGTGGAAGATGGTCTCCTACTTCTCCTCCTCCTCTCCTTCTTCCCTGACTTCCTTCTGCCATGACACCCCACTTCAACGCATTCCTGTGCCCGAAAGATCTGACTTCTAATTCAAGGGTGCGGAAGGCAAGAGAATAACATGAGCTTCCTACAATGATAACAAAAACAAAACACCCGAAAACATTTGTTCTCGAGCTATAGAGTTTCAGCAAAGAAATGTGATTCCCTTTCAATATTCTCATTTTATTTATAAGTGTTTTGCTGCAAAGTGGGTGAACTGTCGAGCTCCATGTCACAGCCTGCAGCACAGCAAACCGGCTTTTTCTGAAGCTCATAATGTGATAATTAAATTGCTAACAGGCACCTTAGTGATGGCATTTGCGGAAGATCTGAAAGCCCTCTCACAATGGCACCTTTCTGTAGGGGACTCATCAGAGGAAGCAGAGTGATCAGCTCACAGTTTCTTTTTTTATATATTTTCTTCCATGAGTACATTAAATTTTTATGTGGAGTGAAATGGGACAGGACTTGTTTCTCTTCCACTGCACAATGATTTATTACCCAAAAAAGACCGCAGAACTAATTAGCAGAGTAATTAATTAATATAAATTTGCATATTTGCATTTGCAATTAGTGCAGCCGACTGATTAGTCTGAAAATGAGAAGTTTGACTCATTAGATGTTAGTGTCTGCTGGACCAGAAAGCGGCTGCCAGATGAGGCGGAAAAGGGTGGAATAAGCATGTGTGTTTCTTTTGTTAGAAGAATGGAGAATATGCTCGAATATCTGGGGCCAGACATCAGGGTTTGCAATTTAAAAAAAATAATAAATTATTTGCTTCCATTTCTGCTACTCAATGTTCCTTGCCCTTTTGCCTACAGCAAGTCATTCCAGCCAACCCTGGAAGTCACTGCATCCCCCCCCCCAAGATTGGCTCCTCCTATTCCCTCAAGGCAGAGGGGGCTCTGTTGTTTGTGGGTGAGCAGAAAGTCTGTCCTGGTTTGATGTCCCAGGAATTTGACTCTTGCACCCAATTCAGTGGTTCTGTCAAAACATTCTCTAGTGCTGATGAGGACCCCCAGGGGACTTGGGGTGTAGACTACCTTCCCTTCAGGGGCTTCTCCTGATTGCAGTCTCTTTGTTTCTCCAGCTGATTACTGAGCTCAAATCTCTCACATCCAGTTGACTGAGTGAATCCATTTCTGCAGAATGACACAGGGCAAATAAGCCATAAATATACACAGACCCACAGACATCAAATAACAGCCATTAAGAACCCATGGTAAAAGCAGGGATTCGCTCAAAAATACAGCGAAAAGTATATTGATTTGACTTTACTAAATCCATTTTCAGTGTAAGGATTCACAGAGGGAGAGCAGAGAGCCTGATGTGATACAAATACTTTCTTTTGCAATACGCACACTTTCCATCTAAAGTCATATGAAAATGGAAATGCATTATGTAATTTGTTCCCTTAACATTCTTTCCAAAAATGAAATTAAACATATATACTTTCCCTCAAGTTTACACACATCTTGTAGATGCTGACAGAAATTTTTGAAAATATTTCATGATAGTTCAATGCTGTAGATTCCCTACAGATGAAAAAATACCTAAGGCTTATTAATTAATGAAATCACTCTCTAAACTGTGCAATTAGTGTGTGGAGGGCCAACTGCTATCCTCAGTACTTGGACAGATTTTAGAAAGAAGATAACTTGCCCTTCTCCTGTGACATCACAGTTGAACTTTTCCTCATGGTCCGTCTTTCCTCACATTGTATTTTCCGGGTTCAGATAACTTCAAATTCTTCTCACCATCACCAGACTCCAAGGCAGGAACCCTGCATGGCACATTCCAGCGGACAGCAATTCCAGAGTGATGTTGTAGTTTGTGTCTGTATCCCAAATGTTCATGATTTGAAAGGGAGGCTCCCAGGTGACTATGTGCAAGGCAGTAAGACCTATAAGAGGTGGGGATCTTCTGGGAGATCCTTAGGTTATCAGGGGAGCTTCCTTCAAAATGATTAAGGTAACTCTCATGGGATCCTGGACTTTTGAGAGAGCCGGTTGTTACAACAGTGAGCCTTCTCAATTGCTCCCTAGATTCTAGTTTTGCAACAAGACCTCTCATTTCACAAGCACTCCATTGCCATCTCCCATGAGATGACGCAGCCTAAAAAAGACCTCACCAGAGCCTGCATTATGCTGTTGGAACTTTTAGTCTCAAGAGCAGTGAGCTAAATAAACCATTTTTTCTTTATAAAGTTAGCCTGCCTTGGGTATTTCATTATAGTAATGCAAAACTGACAAATACATGGTCCTCCTTATCCTTCAAACCTTATTCTGGCCTCATCTCTCTAACTCTAGCCACATAGTAAGTTTCTTGCTCCATCTTTTCCTCCAAAGAACCTTGTTTTGACCCTGACAAATTGACAAACTGCTTGCCAGGCAGTATTACAATCATTTATTCACTTCTTAGATTGGTAGCTTTTTTTTTTTTAAAGAGTGAAAGAGACAGTTGGGAGAGAGAGAGAAAATCAATTTTTTTGGTTTGTTTTTCATGTGGCTTTCATTGCTCCAACGCTTGGTTGTATATGTTTGCTGGTATTCAAACTCCTGTCCTTGTGTATGCCAGGCAAGTGCAGTAACCACGGTGCCACCACTCCAGCCCCAAGACTGAGAATTTCTTTGACATATTTATCTTAAGTTTTCATCTGTGTATCCCAGAGCCTAGAACATTATCTGGTACATAGTAGAGAACAAATTATCTTTGTTAAATCAGTGCACATTTGAATTAATGAAGATATTTGTGTCTTGACTATAGAATAAATTTATCTAAATATCTCCTACAAGAAAAAAAGCTACAAATACATACAAGCAAAATTCATTTGAATTAAGTGAGAGAAAATTAAAATGATCAGTGTATCAGTATAGTCCCTAGTTCAAGCTCTTACCTGAGATCTGTGTGTCACTTATATTGAGGTTTTTGTTTTTCTTTTCTTTTGTTTTGTTTTCTGTTCCAGTGCTTCACCTAAGGAAAGTCCCTTGGGCTTACCAGGTGTTTAATAAATATCAAAAATTAATTTATTGTCATTTTATAAAAAGAAATTACTTACTGTTCACACATAGGTTAAAATAAGACCCAAACAAGTAGTCTGAATATTATTTTTAACCATAACTTAAGAATTGGAGCTGGTGGGTAAGAATGAAAACAAATGAAAAACAGCAGCAAGCCAAAAAAAAAAGCTTAATGTGATATTTGAAGCCACGCTCAGAGGAAACCCATCTCTATTTTGATGAGTTATTATATGGAATTTTGCTCCTTTGCTTTCCTGGCATTTATACACTCTTGCCCAGTAGATCCCAACTAGGTTTTTTTCATTTATTTTTTTATTTTTTAATATATTTTTATTAGTGCATTATAGTTTTACATAATGTTGGGATTAGTCATCACATATTCGTAGATGCACACAATTCAGCAACACAATTTGTTCAACAACCCCTCTCACACATCCCTCTACCTCCTTTCTCCTATCCCTTGATCCCTTGCCTATCTTCTGGGTCCTAGATTGTCCCTAAAAAACCCAAATACAGTGACATAATTCTTACACCTATGAAGAACATTTTTTATAAATATGGCTATAGTGTGTATACACAGTGACATTTATAACTGCTTCCCAACTAGGTTTTATTCAGCCATGTGTTCTCCTATGGCCAGGATAGACCTCTAGCACAGTGGCTACACTGTGGGTGGCACTGGGTCAAGATGAAATCTAATCTGATAAGGCCACTTGGAATCTCATATAGGTGCCACTTCAATCTAGTATTCCTGATGTTAAAGAGGCCATATTTCCTAAAGCATCTCTGGAGAAAACTCACAGCAATAAACCCTTTTTCTTTCTGCAAATTTTCATACACAAACTACAACACTGATAGATACTCAGTCATTTATATATATGTTGGTCTGTCTGTTTGTTTTAAATTTATTCTCCACTTACCTCCAAGACGATGTAAGGTAGCAATTGAATTGAGCATATTTACATCCTTTGTAAAGCAATTCACTATCTAAAAAGATAGATCTTTGCTTCTTAACTGTGCTGTAATACATATGAGGAAATATATTTTTATATTTGTTTCCTATGAACTGCGTGGTTATTTTCTGGAAATGCATCGCAGATATATTGAGAGGATACCAGCAGCAATAATGGATGGCAATACCTTCTATCTTTATTACTGGAGTACACGGAAAATAAAGTCATATCTCAGAAAATGTGCAGTAAGAATAGCTATAATTGTCCATTTCATATTCGCTTGTTGAAAACAAGGAAGAGTGATTTTTATACTTGTCTGAAAACACAAATTAGAACTTGCTTATCCATTTAGTCATCTCCAAGTGAGACATGAAATAGGGGGACTCGTTCACCGCTCAGTCCTAACAGGGCACCTCTTTTGTGCAAAGACTTGGTGGTTGTTATCTCTGATTTCCAATTTCCCACTCAAACAATGATCAGAAATAAAAGAGGTTTAGCTATGAAGCTTCTCCTTAGGAAGTGAAAACCCAAAATGGACACAGAACTCTGCTAATTGCAAGAAATTTTTTTTTGTGTCTTGGTAACTTAAAAATTGTGTTTGTTTTTTGCTTTCTCTTTTTAAAAGAATCATTCCAGATCATCAGTCCATTAGGTGAATTAAACGCAGTGGCTATTTTAGAAAAACACATTCCAATCTTTTAATGTGCTTTGAAACTGATGCCCCTTGCAGGTTGAGTCTCCACCACTGCACCATCTCTGAGGCTGATGCTTTCCTGGAAAACTCAATGGCAGGCAGGATCCTCTGACCACTGACCTTTTACATTTAAATCCGTATTTTGTGAATTCATCCCCTCTCTATCTTTTACAAACTATAAGGTTTAATAGCTATTAACACTAGACCACAGCACTTTCAAATTAAGGATAGCCCTGCCAGTTCTAATTGGTATTCTAATTAGCCCAACAGATTCAACTAATTAAGAACATTAAACTTTTTAACAAAGGCTATCTTGCTTTGTGTTTTGTAAAATGGAATTTAAGAGGGGTGGAAGGGGTGGAGATGATGCGGGGAGAGGCAAAAAGGAGCCTAGGCTTCTTTGATAGACGGGAGGGGGGGGGAGCAGCAGTTTGGGGCGGTGGGGAGGGAACTCAGAGGCCAAGACTGTGGCCCTGCTCTAATGGGGCAGTGGGGCTCAGCAGCCTTCCATTTCCAGAAGGGCAAAAACAAGTTAATTCATGGATGCTACCCCATGGTCCCATGCCTGCTGAGACTTGTTATAAATGATCTTAAAGGACAAGCCAGAGCCAGGTTAGTTCACAGTGAAGTGGAACCAGACACCTAGCAGCTCTATGTACGTACAAGATGTGCCCTTCGCTGCACTGAAGTAAACTGGGGTTGTATGAGCGAAGCTATCTGCCATCTCCGAATGCGTGTGTTTCTTTGACGATCTCTATTTTCAAGACAAGTCTGCGCCCTGGCAATGAAGCAGGAAGAGCTGCCGTGGATGCACTGGTTGCAGCTGGGGGCTTCCAGTAAACACCAGCAATGTGGTGTTCTCCACGGCTGCTCCCATCTTCTCTCCCATTCCCCATCTCACCAGCAGTAGAGACCACAGGTTCTCCTTTCAAAATCTCCCAATTCTGGCCACTGCTTCTCCCACTTCCCAGTGGAATCCCTCTTTCTCAAGTCAGGAGGGCCAAAATTTGAGGGGAGTTGGACGCTCACATCCAGAATTGTACAGGATGAGCTCAGGAGGTGCCACCTTAAAATGGGGCACCTTAGCATTTGAGAGAACAGTCCAAGCGGGAGGGTCAGGCTCACCCCACACAGGTCACAAGTCCCTCATGTGAGC
>PVKS010017601.1:0-41682 GCA_004027875.1 Aplodontia rufa
ATAGATTCTGGATATGAGACCCTTGTCTGAGGAATCATAGTCCATGATTCTCTCCATTTCTGTAGGAAACCTCTGGACTGTTTTGATTGTTTCCTTGGCAGTACAAAAGCTTTTTTAGCTTTATGGCATCCCATTCACTGATTTTTTACTTTACTTCCTTCGCTTTAGGAGACCTGTTGAGAAAGTCTTTGCCTACTCCTAAATGTTGAAGTGTTGGACCAATTTTGCCTTCTATCAGTTGCAATGTAGCTGTTTTAATACCAAGCTCCTTGATCCATTTTGATTTGATTCTTGTGCAAGGAGAAAGATATGGGTCAAATTTCAACTTTCTGCAGGTGGATGACCAGTTTGTCCAGCACCATTTGTTGAAGAGGCTGTCACTTCTCTATGTAATATTTTGTCCCCCTTTGTCAAAAACCAGATGTTTAAAGATTTGAGGATTTGTTTCGGGGTCTTCTATTCTCTTCCATTGGTCTTCTTCCCTGTCTTGATACCAGTACCATGCTGTCTTTGTTACTATGGCTCTATAGTGTAGTTTTAGATCTGGAATGGCAAAACCGCCTGTTTCATCTTTCTTGCTTAGAGTGCTTTTTTGATTAAGTATTTCTTCCAAAAAGATGAGTCCTGCCAAATTTCAGATGTTGAAAGGTGACTGCTATAAATTTGACCTACTTAGGAATTGTCAAACATAATTTTGAATTTATACCATTGATTTGCCACTAAGCAATCTTCATATCTTAACTCTGTGATATGTCAACTCTTCCATATCTGTTTGCATAACACTTCTTTGCTCATATAGTAATTTCTGTGATAGCATGGACAATCTCTGGCTTGCACACCAACGTAGTGCTATTAGGTGCCGAGTAGTTTATTCTGTACACATGTTCATTTTGGGGGCTATTGATGGATTCTCTAGAAACTCTCTAGGCAGTTCTATGGCACAGACTCTGCCTTCTCTGTCAATAATTGGTGCAAACCCATTCTGGGAAACATTTTTCTAAGCAATGAACATTTGAGTGAATGAAAATAATGTGAAGATTCTTGTTAGACATTTTAATTTAACAGTATGTTCTAAGACTCCTTTTTCTTTTTCTTTTTTTTTTATAAATTTAGTTTCTGTAATCTCACCATTTAACATTCCCTTGAAAGGGCCCCAGACTCAGTACAAAGATTACCTCTCAAGTTTATGATGATCATTATAGGCTATATAACATTGTTTTACCTAAGATATCCCAAGAATAGATACACCATGCTACTGGCTAACAATTTTGAGAGAAATACAAAACAACATGTGGAAACTTGCACTAGGAAGCAAAGGAAGACTTTGTAATAAGTCACAAACATGAGGAAAAACATCAGAACTTAGAATGACCTGCTCACTTGAGTTTGCCTCCACATCATATTCCTGTGGGATTCTGGACTCCCTTCCAAAACTAATTGTTCATATCATAGACACTTGCAACAACAATGTGACAAATGATAAAAAGAAAATGAGCTCCTTTAGTGTGATTAAGGACAAGAGTGATTTATGAAAATACTATTTAAAATGCCTATTTAAATTGCACAAACCAAGACTTTTCATGTGGTGGTTGGATGTGTGGAGATGATGGATGAGGAAGACATGGAAAGCATATTAACAGGAAGTAGCATAAAACTTCTAAATCCATACTCAAGAGGTTTACATTTAGTACCACATTTAATCCTTAAAGTTAGAAGACAGGGGGGCTGGAGCAGTGGCTTGGCAGTTACAGTGCTTGCCCGGCATGCACAAGTACATGGGTTCAAACCCCAGCACCCAACTACACAACTAAGTGTCAGAGCAACAAAAGCCATGTGAAGAACTCAATGAAAATTGATTCTCTCTGTCTCTTTTTCTGTCATTGTCCTCTCTTAAAAAAAAAAGTTGTGAGACAAATATTATTAATTTCTTTCAGATTTATTTGTTTTTTTCAAATGAGAAAACTAACCAAGGAACAAGGGTTTGGCTCAAAATCAGTGGCTGTCAGATTTGGAGTCTCACTAAGGCTATTGACTCCAAAGACTGAGCTCCTAGTCACCATGAGCACTTTGAGAGAACGATAAAATCAATTTGATTGTTTAATTGCCTTTGTATCATATCATTGACTATGATAAATTTTGTAACACTGGTCTCAATTTTTGCAACAGTGCTCTCAATATTTGACACTGTTGCCATGATTTCTTGTAGGCACAGTATTTCAAGTTGTCAGAATTTACCATGAAACTTGTTTCAGACAGTAATACATAAGTGGACATGATCTGCACCATTTCTGAGCAGGAGTTTCATCCACATGGTTTGATTTTGCCCACTCTTCCTGTGCTTTATTATGACAACAGAATGTTTGGATGGGGTTCTCCTTCAGCCTGAGTCTCACAAGATAGTACATAACTGAACAAGGACCACATCCCAAACCAGAAACCAGGCAGCAGAACTTCCACTATGACCTGTGATTTTAATGGGAAATAAATATTAGAGCCATTGATATTTGGGGATTAGTTAAATCACAGTGTAAGTTAGAATGTTAACTCTACCAAGCATTTAGGAGCTAATCACAGTTCTAAATTGATCTTTGGATACATTTTCACAATAGAAAACTGAACTTGTTACTATTCTCATCTAACATATATGAAATCAGAAAGTTACTCTAGAAATATATTTTCATAATATGTAAACAGATGCTTTTCAGCACGGCTTTGTTGTTCTGATGACAGCAAAAGATTTCTATGGAAATACAGATCCCCACTAAGGCACTAAGTGATAGAGCTTCGTTCATTTTGAAAAAATTATTGCTTTCTCTGTGTAAGCAGTCTTAAAAAGCTATCCTGGGAGCAGTTATTCATTATGCAAGCAGTGGCTTACTGCGCATGTGTTCATTAAAGTAATTTTCTCCATGAATGGACAGGCTCGATGTGGACCCAGAGCAATCAGTATTTACTGGGTGGAAAGGAAAGGATATAAGTCTGACAGCTGAAAAATAAAGTGGCAGAGGCTAAGGAACTAGATGACTGTAACTTCCTTTTTTTTTTTTTTTTAAAGAAAGAGGGGACAGTGAGAGAGAGAAACAAGTGATTTTTTATTTAGTTTTTCATGTGACTTTTATTCTTCAGACAGTTGTGTACCATGGTGCTGGGGTTTGAACTCGAGTACTCGCGCATGCTGGGCAAGCGCCATAACTTCTAAGCCACCACTCCAGCCCCTGTAGCTTCCTTTATATCACTGGGATCACTTTCTATCACTAATTGAAAAGGGTCAAAATATTTTTTTTAATGTGTTCTCTATAATCATATAAATATATACTATTAAGATATGTGCATAACAATGATAAAAGCATAATCATCACATGAATGACCACCTTTAAATTACATTCCTCATATATAGTTTGTTTTTGCAACAGTGTTGGCACAATTCACTATATTTAATATTTGCTACATAAGTAAATAATCTGTTTATGACAAAATATTACTGATGCAGTTTCCACTGGTGTGGATATAATAAGCCAGTTGTTGGAGACCGGACCCCAACATGAGGCCCAGCTGGTTTGTAAAAGATTTGGTGGTAAACAACTCTGTCCCAGCTGGTTTGTATCTTCCTTAGTGACGTAATGCCTGACCACATGACTAAGCTATTTGGCCATGCATTTGTTACAATTGGATAAACGTGTTTGCACTGTACCCCTATTGGTTGTTGTAATGGATAAATAAAGAGAGTAGCGACTAGTCAGGTTAGAAGCATAGGAGAAGTATAGGAGCAGAGAAGCATAGGTGGAAGAAGCAGCAGAAGCTGCGAAGAAGAAACTGCAGCAGCAGAAACGGTGGAGAGATCAGCGGCGGTAGAAGATGCAGGTAGTAGCCCCAGCCCCAGAGACAGGGACTCTAGTACAGCAGTAGAAACGGAGACTCTAAATATGAATAGTCTTGACTCTAAAAAGGATGTTTTAAGGGCCTTGCCTCTAAGAGAGAGAAGGTGGGAAGTGCTTGGAAGCCTTTAGCCGCGGTAAAGGGAGAAATAAAGTGCTTGGAGAACTCAAGACCAGTGAGTCTATTTTAATCTCAGTTCACCGTTGAAAGAGAGTGGTCCGGTTCCTGCCGGATGGGCCCGGACACCAGTGTTACATTTGAGTGAAGTTAAAAGTTACAAGACTTCAAGCCACACTGCCCAAAGGAAGAGGGTGCAGTAATTTAACTAGACAAGTCATAAAATGTACCATCAGAAGCATAGCTCTAGGTATAAGACAATGTAGAAGTCGTAAGAACCTGAATCATACAGGTAAATGTATGTTCATCTTGTAAACTGTGATTTAGTTTCATGATCTATCATTAGCTATCACATTAAATTACTAATGATAGTTTGAATTTACTGACATTACAGCTTTATTTCTATTTAATCTATAAATGAGTTTTGATAGTTGTTCAAATTGTACATATGAAGAGACTATACCTAGTTTCATAGCTATACAGTTTTAATAGTGCATAAATATGATTTAACTGAACGCTGAGATTAGCAAGAATTGTGCTTTTCTTTTATAGAATCCCTGCTTGCTTACAGAAAGCACTATTTTTGAAGCATGAGTTTGTCTAGTCCTGACAGTATGAATGTGTAAATAACTGTTTCATAATGTAGCAACGTTAGGTATTAATTTACTGTATTTTACATGTTTATTTCAAATTTAGGACAAAACTGGTATTTCAAAGATGAGATATGACTATTTGTGAAACAACCTAGGTTTTTTTCACTTATAAACTATGTTTTAGTTGTAGAAGATTAGAGTTATTCTTTGTATCATATTTGAGTGATTTTTTAAAAATTGTTGTGAAATGATAGTTGCTATTTCTGTTAGTTGAACTCTGTACTATTTCTGTTAGCTGCAATCATGTCTGTGGGTTTAATTTATTTCCCAGTTTTGCAATTATCAGGTTTTTTTTTTTTCCTGGGTTTATGTTGACCTATATATACTAAATTTGAATTTAAAATTTCTGGTCACTGGAGATGAAAGTCCTCCTGTGGAGATAATTAGGCACTACAGATGTGGTTTTTCAACGTGTGCTGTAAATTTCAGCAAGGATTGTCCTCTATAATTGCTTTTAGCACATTCTGGTTCTGTCCTTGGCAGCATACTTTGAGATCAGCAGCCCTGTAACTCATCATTCTCTTCCTTCTGAAGAGGGCCACTAGCCTTTACCCTTTGCACTGTCCTGGGACTGTGAGGAATACAGTAACAATCAATAATTGTCATATAGTTATTATCATTATTTTTTTCTAGAAAATAATTATATGTTCATTAACAGAGATCCAAAATCGAACTTTCTGTTCATAAGTGTGGTTCTTTCTTTAACAATTTTGTTGAAGGTACTGAGTGATATTTTCTACTTAATTGGAGGATAAGAGATTATAAAGTAATATTGTATTTCTTCTATAAATAGCTTGATTAATGAAGTGATTTTTATAAGATTAAAAGTATTTAATGTAAGAATTATTTCAGAGTCATAAAAATGCACAGTAAGTGTGAAGACATAAAAAAATATTCTTAGGGAAATAAAAGTAGAACTTCCTTGAAAGCAAATAGGAATTTCAATTAACCTTCTTTGTAACCATAAAATATGGCTAAGAATAATACCAAAAAGCTTAAATGAGGTTCTTTTTATCCCTTATTTATCTTTTATAATTTTGAAGTCATTAGCAAAATGTAACACATACATTTCTTTAGAAAGTATTTCTGGTGGAATTAAATTTGCATTTTATGCCAATTTCCATTTTCATGTAAATTGTTGTAACTTTATCTCCTTAGATAGAACTAATTTGATTATTAATAGGAGCATTCAAAATAGTACCATAGAATGGGGAAAATAATACATATTTAATAAAGAACAGGTAGCAAATCAAAAACTGGTTGATAAGATATTGCTAATGACAGTGACAAATTCAGAAGAGCATCACTTGGGAAAAATTAGACATGTCAGGGTGTACTCATGCTTTGGTGAAATATTTAAGACAGATAAAATCATGTCTCAGTAGGGAACTAATGCAGATCCACTATGAAGGGCAAGAGATGGGGGCAAGGAGACTTGGAGGGTTGGGTAATAGGCCCTAGGGGAGCCATAAAGGCCTCTGTAACAGAGAGCTCTGGATTGCAATACTCAGGCATGGGCAATGTGTTAGGATTTTCTAAGTTACTTGATTCTAACAGATAGTGACTGTGGATAACCTAAGGAAAAGCAAAATTTATTGGAAGGCTGTATGAGAGCTTTACAAATTCCATGAGAAGTTTTGGAGAACCATGCAAAAAATATGATAAATCAAAAGTTACTGTAAGATCTAATGTAAAAATGCTTTCTAGACTCGTAGGTGCACTTTTTCAGTTTAGGTCTTCTGCTGTGAAAATCTCTAGTCCCTTCCTAAATCAGGGACTTGACAATATTGGTGGTATTTAGGATAGCATATGGTATTATTGCATATTTTTCTTTTAGAAGTGTCAGATATATGAGTGAAATGAGCCACACACATATTTTGTCTTATATGTGGATTCTTAAAAAAGTATGGAACAGAATAGAATATAAAGCAGAATGGAATGAATGATGGTTTCCAGGGTGGGGCAGGATTGTGAGTAGGTATGTGTTTTAGTCAACTTTTTTGCTGCTGTGATTAAAAGACCTGAAACGAACTATTAAAGTATGAAAAGTTTATTTGGGGGGGTTCATGATTTCAGAGGTCTCAGTCTATAGACAGCAGGCTCCATTCTTCAGGGCGTGAGGAGAAGCTAAACATCAAGGCAGGGAAAGTGACTCAGGGCATTCTAATAGGAAACAGAGATTCCACTCACCAGATACAAATATGAACCCCAAATGCATGCTTCCAGGGACCCATTCCCTCCAACCATGCCCCCCTTGCCTCCAGTAGCACACAGTAATCCCTATCAGGGATTAATTCACTGATTGGCCAAGACACTCATGACTCCATCATTTCCCCTCCAAGCTTCACACATGAGCTTTTGGGGGACACCTCACATCCAAACCAAAACAGTATGTGAAAATGGAAAGATAACGACTCAAAGGGTGCTAGGTTTCAACGCTACACAATGAATATATTTAAAGATCTAATGTACAATGTAAGGACTATAGTCAATAATACCATATCGTGTAATGGAAATTTGCAGAGAAGAGATTTTAGATACTCTTACTAGAAAAATGGTAACTATGTGAAGTGATGGATGTGTTAGTATGCTTAATTGTAGTAATCATTTCATTATGTATATCAAAGCATCATACTGTAAATCTTATTTTTAAATGGCAATGAAAAAGACTATGAAAACCTCCCAGTGAAAATAAGAAAATTAATGATCAATTATTCTAATTTTTAATTACATTACCTTTTAGAATTGTCTTCTGTGTATATTACATATTATAATACTATATATATTACATATAATATTATGTACATATATAGTATGTGTATTTATGGATAAAAATACCTAAATATAATGGGTAGGTAATATCTCTGATAGAGGAGGTTGATTAGAAAGTATATACTTGTGTGTTTTAATCCTATTTCTCTTCACAAAGTTCACGACTAAAGGAGCTACTGTGGTCAAGATCATTAACAAATAATCTAAGTACTATGATGTATTACTGAAGCTTGTATCTGTGAACTGTACAAGATCTTTTTAGTTTTCTTCCAAAAGTCATTTCTGATTTCAGTACATGAAATATCTTTTGTCCTGTTGTTTTGCAACTGATAAAAGCATGCCAACCCTCAGAAGCCATACTTTACTTCACTTCCAAATACTTGCCCATCTATGTGGCTATGTTATTGATTAAAAATGCAAGCTCAGTAGTCAAGCACTTTTTCATTCATACCCTGTCCACACCACTTGCTGGTTGTGTGCCAGCTATCGTGAAACCTCATCTGTGGGTGATAGTTCCTTTATTTGCATGTGATCTGACTCATTGCACTTTCATTTGCATAAGAAGAATGAATTGCACCTGGGCAGCAAGGCTAAAACCTGCACAGTATTTTCTGGCTCCCTGTGGGAAATGTCACTCATACTATTGATGAACTCCAATTTCAGTGGTAGCAAAAACTTAAAAGCCAATCTTAACTCATCAACATCCTTCAAATATGATTCTGACAATATACATTCTCCTCAAGTGAACAATACTTCTAATACATTTATATTAATATAATCTATATATCATTTCCAAGCAAGCATAAATATTACTTCTTTATCCATACTATGACTGACTTCAATTTATATACATGGTCTAATAAAGTCTCTTACTCATCAAATAAACTTCTGAATCTCTCTGATCCATATTGACTGTTATTAGTTGCAAGCAATGCCTGTCTTGCTCACTGTTAGATCACAATTACTGTGTAAAATGTCCAGTATATGTTATATATTCAGTGTTTTTTGTTGTTGACTAAATTAAATAAACAATAATTTGTTCTCGACTGCATAGATTTCTCCAGACTTTGGTAAACAGAATATTTACAATATGGCATTGATTACTTTATAAGCTTATTATTTTTTTAGTCTGATACTGCTCCTTATTTAAGAAAGCAAATACATAAATACTTGAGGCATCATCTCAACTCTCTTCCTTGAGATGTAACAGTAGAAAAAGTATGATGACCTTGTAATAGTATGAACTCAATAAGTCAGGGAAGTTTCCACACATTGGTGAAGGTCCTGGCGTAGAACTGGAATCAAGAATGGAAAGAACAATATTTAAAAAGTTCTGAAAAATAAATGAATTCCACCAAGTTTTTAGTGGTTCTTTCATGTGGACAAAAGATCTCAAAAAATTGTAACAGATGGACATCCAAGTTTAACAGTGAGCACTGTTCATCAAAGAGTAGGTTTGGAACTCTCTATCCTAAACGTAATAGTAGTACAAGTAGGCAGCTTAAAAAGTTGGAGAAGAAAGTTAGAAGATGGAGACAAGAATATATCTCAGTTTTCCCTTTATAAATCAGTACTAACTATGTAAACTACTTGTTACTATTCCAAGTGTGCTCTTCAGACTGGAAACATCTCTCTCACCTGAAGAAAGATACTCAGTCCCAAATGGAAATCCACCAAAATGGAAAATCAACATTTTTAGATTCCAAACTATGCTTGTGCACATTAAAGCAAGGGAAGCATTATAGTAATCTGAGAGACTGGAGAGAGGCCTTAAGCACAGGACATAATCACCATACATGCAACATAGGAACCTGTGGCTTGATGGCATCCAGTCCTTGGAATGAGGTTCTGAATTGCTAGAGAGAGCTTGGCCTGCCAAGAAGAGTGCTTATGGAAGGGAATGGCAGACACCATCACCTGGGTGGTTTCAAGAGGACCTGATGACTCACAGGGAATCTAGATATCCCCTGGCCCTGAGGATATGACACTACTGAACTTGACAAAAAGGAAACCTGGCAGTAGAGACACTTCCTGACTCCTTCGGTGGAAATCTGTTGGTTTTCCAGCTGCTATACCCCAGACCCACCATAGCATGTGCTGCAGGTTATTCTGTATAATATTTTATAAGCATCTTGGCCTGATTCTTTTAATAAAATAGGCTCATGAGAAAAATATTAATAGATGCCCTTTCTCAGACATAGAGGAAAACAAGAACACCAATCACCATAGGTATCTGCTATGGAAAAGCACCACTAGGGGAGGCAGACTATTACTTTCACCAAATAGATGGGAAAAGATAACAAGAATTGAGGGGGGCTGAAGCGGTGACTCAGTGGTTACAATGCTTGCCTGACATGCACTAGGACACAAGACTGAACCCCAGCAACACATACACAACAGAGTGTCAGAACAATGAAGGCCACATGAAAAACTAAATAAAATCAGTTCTCTCTTTCTCTCTCTCACTGCCCCTCTTTCTTTAAAAAAGAGAAAGGAAAGAATGAATGAATTAATTAAGGGAAGCAACTATATATAAATATATATTGATATGACAAAAGTAGATTTGCATTTAAAAATTCAGTGAATGACAGAAGAGGATGGTTACTACTAAATATCATTATGGAAAAATCTAGAAAAAGAAAATTTTTAAAACAGAACAAAAATACAAAAAAGATAAAAACCAAAATGGAAAAATAAGAGGCTTAGCATTCCAAGATAATAACCAATAGGAATGCAAAGGAAAAATTAAAAATAGAGAAAAATGAACCAGTAGAGCATAATTTCCATGACTCAACAGTATATTGAAAGGTTCCTGAAAAGCTAGAATATAAGAGAAATTACTTGTATACATCCTGCTCAAGTTCTCAAAATTCAACCGGAAGGAAACATTGCAACATTTTACACTTTCATGTAAAAATAAAAATAACATTAAAAAAAGTCTGACATCAGATTTTTATCTGCAACTTAGAAGTTAGAAAAAATTAGAATAGCATCTACCTGACTTCTATTAAAGGGAAAAAATTATGATCTAAGAAATATACGCCTAGCCAAAATACCATTTTTCTTCCATGGAAAAAAATTACAAGGACACAGAAATTTATTTTACTCCATTCCAGCTGCTATAACAAAATAATGTACACTAAGTAGCTCATAAACAATGGAAATGTATTTCTCGGTTTCAGAGACTGGTAAATACAAGATTATGGTGGTTATACTTTCTGGTTCACAACAGTTCCTTTTTACTGGGTTCCTACAAAGTGGGATAAGAAAAGGATATTTCTGGGGTATTTTAATAAGGGCACTAGTCCCCTTGATGAGGGCTCTGTGCCTTGATATAACTGCTTCTTCACAGTGCCACCTCCTAATATTATATCACCTGGAGGTTAACATTTCAACATGTGAATTTCAGTGGGACCCAAATAGTCAGACCTTAGCAAACTCACAGACTCTATCCATCATACACCCCATTTGTCAAAAATATTCTCAATGGTATTTTTAAAAAGAACTTTAATATTATTATAGACACTTACTAATTATACAAATAAATTGTTTTCACTGCAACATTTGCTTACCCATATCATGCTTAGGTCTTGCTCACCTTAACTTCTGCTCTTGCTTGTCCTCCCTGCGACTTCCCAATCCTTGCCCCCTTTCCTGAAAGTTACTCTTATACTTTCGGGTCCTGCCCCTCTCCCCTGCACCTCTGTTTCTTCATGTGAGGAAAAAAAAATAATACAAGATACTTGTTTTCTGTGTCTGACTTATTTTACCCAACATGATTGTCCTCAAGTTCCATCTATTTTCTAGTAAATAATATGATTTCATTCTTTTTTTATAGTTGATTAATACTCATTTTTGCATATATGCCATATTTTGAACAATCTATTGACTGGCACATAGGCTGAAACATGCCTTAGCTTTTATTACCACAATAATGTATGGATATGCAGGCATCTTTTTTGTAAGCATACTTCATTTCATATATATATATATATATATATATATATATATATATATATACTACTATAGGATAGTATGGCTGGATCATATGGCAGTTATATATATCTAGTTTTTTGAGGAACCTCCATACCTTTTTCCAGCTATATTAATTTGCATTCCCAACAGTGTACAAGAGTTCCTTTTTCTCCACATCCTCCCCAACATTTGTTTTGTTGTTGCTGTTGTTGTTTAATAGCCATTCTGATTGAGGTGTCATGGGATCTTAGTGTAGTTTGATTTGTGTTTCCCTGATGGCTAAACACATTAGGCCTTTTTTCATATGTTTTTGGCAGTCTGTACTTATTCTGAGAAGTATCTGCTTAGATTGCCCATTTTGGGTTGGGTGTTTTTGTTCTTGTGTTGCACAGTTTTTCGAGTTCTTCATATGCTCTGAATATTAATCCTCCATCAGGTGAACACTTGGCAAACACTTTCTCCCACTCTGTAGTTTGTCTCTTCACTCAGCTGATTTTCTTTGCTGCTCAGAAGTGTTTTAATTTGATGTCATCCCATTTGTCAATTCTTGCTTTTGCTTCCTGTTGGAGTCCCGTTCAGCAAATTGTTGGCTATCACAATTCCTTGAAGTGTTTCCCCTGTTTTCTTCTAATGGTTTCAAAGTTTCAGGTCTTACCTTAAGATCTTTCATCCACTTTGAATTGACTTTTGTACCGGGTTAGAGAGAGGGATCCAGTTTCAATCTTCTAACGTGGATATCCAATTTTCCCAGGCCCATTTGTTGAAGAGGTTGTCTTTTTCCCCACGTGTTTCTGGGCCTTTAAAAGAAATCTTAACAGAAATCTTAACAGTCACAACAGATTTCAAGAAAGAGAGAGAAATGCTAAGAAAATAACAGTAAGCAATGAAACCTGCAAGGTACGTTTGGATGTGTGTGTGTACGTGTGTTAATGTTCACATGGTTGGGAATTTATAATGAAATTATAAAGATTATGGTAATAGAAGAAATAGCCTTAAAAAGCAGTACTATTGGGGCTGGAGTGGTGGCTCAGCGGTTTCAGCGCTTGCCTGGCAAGCACGAGGACCCGGGTTCAAACCCCAGCACCACGTACAAAACTGAATGTTAGAGCAGCTAGGGCCATGTGAAAAACTCAATAAAGTTGTTTCCCCATTTCTGTGTCCCTCTCTCTTTAAAAAAAAAAAAAGCAGTAATATTTTGAATGAAGAAATTAAAGCACTCTCAATAAAGCCAAGGAATTACAGGAAGACAGAGTTGGTAGAGTGAAAGTATTCTACCTTGGGTGGGTGACATAGGGATGAGAAATTTTAATTTCCATGAAACCGGGAAAAAGGAAAGAAGCTGGTGTAGAGTGAATTAGTAGGAAGAGGAAGATGGATTTAGCTGGGGTTTCCCCCCCAAAATAGTGACGTTTGATTAGATAGTGGAATTGGGAAGTGAACATCTCATAGAGCAGAAAAGTAAACAGGGCATAATACTATTATTAGTCATCAGTCTGGTGCCCACAGCACAGCATCCAAGGCAAAACTCTAGTTGCCCTGAGTAGGCTACACTACCATATGGGAAGCTTTAATGCCAAGCACCAAAGGATGATGTTAGAAATATTAAATTTTTCTAATTTGACAATGGAGAAGAGTGTTCAGCATCAATGCTACTGTCAAGTGTCATTTAATATTTAATAATGCAAAAATTACTTTACATCCTTAGGATTATAAAACTATGAGCTCAGTGCTGTTAATATAATTATATTTCTTACATTGTTCTAGCAGTGGCTGGTAATTTGAGTTTCTAATTGGTTGGATCTGCAATGGGATAAAGTGTTTTCATTAATGTGAATGAATAAATAAAAATTACCTCTTTAGTAAATTGAAAGTATCAGATGACTCATCTGCATGTGCGTACTTAAAATCTTTGAACACAAATCTCAATAAACACTTTCTATGCTTCTGAATTATTTTGCAGTTAATTGGCTTGTGCATATTTTCTTTGCAAAAGGTAACTTTTTATTCTGTATAATTATCAGTCACTTCTATTTACATAGAGAGAGAGGGAGAGAGTAAGAGAAAGAGAAAGAGAAAATAAATCAACTTTATTTAGTTTTTCATCTGGTCTTTATTCTCAGACACTTAGCTGGGTATGTGGTGCAGGGGTTTGAACCTGGGTCCTTGCACATGCCAGGCAAGTGCTCCAAAATGCTGAGCCACTGCTCTTGCCTAATTGTCAACATTATAGATGTAAATCTTGTAGTTTAGTTCAACTAGTCAAAAGACTGTAGTTAGATTTTGAAAATTTTCACCATAAAGAAATAATAAATGTTGGAAGCAATAAATATGTTTAAGTTGAATTAAAGTTTTGCATTGTATCAAAATATGACAGGGTACTACATTAGCATTGGTAGGTACAATTTGTATATTTTTATGTAGCATTTAAACATATTTTTAAAAATAGAGATTATAACTCATGTAATGGTTCTCAGGAAATAGAAAGTATGAGTGCCAATTTGATGTGACTGTACATGATCACACTTTTCTCTTTTGTCCTCAATTTCCTTATCTATAAAATGGGAACAGGGTTTTAACTGTGAACAGTCCTGAGCAGTCTGTCAATCTGTGCCCTCTTTCTGAGTCTGTTTGTGCCTCATCTGCTCACTCCATGCCTCCAAGGCTTCAGGGAATAGAGGGATAGGACGTTTCCTCAGTAGGACAGTGTTCAGTTGAAGTAATGACATAAACTATGGCTCTAGCCTTCTACAGGAGATTTACAGCTTCAAAATGAGGAAAAAGCAGAGATGTCTTTGTTGGAGAAAACCAAGAATGGTGAATTTATCCATTTGTTCACAAAAGTTACCACAGAAAACAAAATTACGTAGAATGGCCTGGGGATAGGTATGGAACTTGGTTGATAAAAAGAAATCATTTATTTAATCTATGCTTATCGTAATTATCACAAAAATTTACCCACAACACAATAAATAACAAAATTTGGTCCCTTTATTTTTTTTTATTTTTATTTTTTTTAAAGAGAGAGGGACAGTGAGAGAGACAGAGAAAGAGAGAAACAACTTTATTTAGTTTTTCACATGGCCTTAGTTGCTCCAACATTCAGTTGTGTACGTTGTGCTGGGGTTTGAACCCGGGTCCTCGTGCTTGCCAGGCAAGCGCCAAAACCGCTGAGCCACCGCTCCAGCCCCAAATTTGGTCCCTTTAAAATGTAAAACATGAATTTATCTCATGGAAGTTGATATTCGAAATGGAAAATATTATTAATATAATGATGTATTCTTTAATTATATCTTTTAATAGTTGTTCAGCATATGGATAAAGGTACTTTTTCTGTATTTAATCTCACTTTCTTGGAACAATTTTGTGCACAAATGCAACTTCAGGTTCCAAGGGAACCTAAGGGAAAAATTGTGCTTTATCTTAGAAATACCAGTAGTTTGGGGCAGATTTAGGGCCTTTAGTGTAAGCAAAGCTGACTGACTAAATTGGGGAACATTTTTTTTTCTAATTCCCAGAGGTTGATATGGTGCAGTGAACTTAGATCTTTTCTTTGTTATTTTTATAGGCAGGAAATTGCTTCCCTAGAAATAAACTTCTTTTCCTTTAACTGTAGTTAAAGCTAATGCTTTAAAGAGAGGTCTCCCTGTTGTTTCACTTTTAAGGCTTATGATATTATGATTCTGTTGCTTATTTTAGTTACGTGATTTTGTATGTATTGGGGATATATATTTTATTGTCAATTTTGGGAATTTACCTGAAATATTTGAGGAGGATATATCCATATATTTAAAAACAAAAACAAAAACCAAACACTCAAGTACAAAAACCAATGCCTTCACAAAAACTACTTTCAAGTGTCTGGGCATTCTTATAATTATTTTACCACACTTATATTTAATAATTCTAACCATGTTTATTTAATCAATTCCAGCCTCAACATTATTCTAATTGATGAAAAAAGAAGTAAAAAAATATAAGATAAGCTGCTCTACATTTCTCTGTCATCTTTGGACATATTTTCCTCCCACTTACACTAAGTTCTCTTATGTACTAAAAATAGTGGATCTTAGAAGGCAAGAGGATATTAGATATTGCTGTAGTTTGGATCTTAAATGCCCTCCAACGTCCCATGTGTTAAAGCTTGGTGCCATCCCATGGTACCACTGGGATATGGTGAAACCTTTGGGAGGTGGGGCCTAGTGGAAGAAAGTCAGGCCATTGGGGGTTGTGCTAGAAGGGGATACTAGATGTAGTCCCCTCTGTCTCCTTTTTGCTCATTTCATGGCAGCCTCTTTGGCCAGACAAACCCAGCCAAGGGCCTAAGTAAGAGGGCAAGAAAACATGAACTGAAACCTCTAAAACTTTGAGGCCAAATAAACCTTTTCCTTTATTAAGTTGGTTTTCTTATACTGACAAAAAGCTACTACAAATAGCCCTAGTTCATTTTTACACCTAGTATAGAAGCATCCCTGCATAATATCTAAAGGAAATGATAACCTCTCTTCTTTCAAATACTTTCATGAGTTACTACTATTATTTGGAAATACATCTTGGACTAAATTTAAATTGGTGTTCTTTTCAAGTCCATAATATATCTGTACCATTAGCGAAGTCTAGCAATCAATCCATGTGATAACCACTCAGATATTTGCTATCTGCCACTCTTGTTCTAGGAAAGGCTTATCTTTTTTGTCTCTGCCACAATCCCATCAATATTCTTCCCATGCATGTTTCCACACCATTTATCATCTTCCTGCTTGTCCTTGATTGGTTTCTCCCTAAAATGTTGATAATTCTTATAAATAATAGGGATTTTACATATATAAAGATGTTTCAATTATTGCCTGAAGGATGGAAAGAAACATTTTCCTTGGAGCTAGAATCTTCAAGTTATAATTTATCATATTGATATTAATGTAACCTAAGTTTAACTGCCTTATTTAGCAATAGTAGTATTGTGCATTATAATGATTGTTTAATCAACAAAAATATTAAAATCATGTTCATATGAAATACTATTTAGGTAATCATCATGCTGTATTCAGACAATTTATTTAGCAGAATTTAAGATCAAGGATTTATATTTATCAAAGATGACATTTGTTGTGTTAGTTTTATTTCAATCAGAACTTTTTTTACAGCATTGCTTTAAAATTTTTATTCCGTTTTCTTATATATTGGCAGTGTCTCCAGACTTGACTCCAAACCTACCTTTTGATAACTGATGTATTAAATTACACCTTAAAGATTCTCTCTCCAGGAGTATGTAAATTACATGTGTAGATGATAATAAAATAGGTTAATTAGCTAATGGTATTTGAGTGCATAGTAGTAGTTCAACCACTTATAAATCCAACAAGCTATATGCATTTATAGCCTTGTTTGTCTAATGTCCCCTATTTGGCAGGCACAAAAAAAATGTTTAGAAAACATTGATAAAATTGAGATTTTAAAATTTTGTAACATTTCAACTTATGTATGATTAGTAATATCAAAATAGGAAAAGTTTATTTCAATATCATTTAGTCTTAGTAAACCTCATGCTAGTAATCCTAAGTAGGATTCCTATAGTTAAATAAATTGTACTGAATATGAAAAGAAATTTACAGGTTTTGAAAGCATTATGCATTATAATGGATTACTAAGAGTTTAATTCTTTTTAAATAATAGGCTGTTCTAGAATTGAAGACAACAGTTTATTCAGTATTTTTTAGAACCATTAATAACTTCTAGGAAAATAATTAGTAATAAAAATTTTAGTAAATATTTATAGAATGAATATATGAATGAGTGCCTGTAGTGGAGTGTAATGAAGTGTCAACTGAAGCACATGCCTTAGAAAACTGAGTTTGCTGCATTTAACACATATGACAGTAAGGAACACATTTTGACACATAGTGTTGAATAGTTTTTTGAGTGCACTTAAGGGATGCAGAAGAGACAATGAGAAACTCAAGCTTGTTGACTTTCTTTTCCAATCGCTATCTTAGAATCAGCAAACTTCCATAGCAGCTACAAATGAAACTCTTATTTCTTCTAGATTCAAGGTTGATATTGCTGAAAATCAAATATAAAATAGAATTATGTAGGTTATTGTATTGCAATGCCAGTTGAATTCATGGTCTTGACAAGTATTTCATATGAAAGTTAAGATGTTATTGATAAAGAATGGGTACCTTAAACTCAGAATACCAACATCTATTCTTGGATGCAGGTAAAACTGACAATCTTGTGTTCCTAAATCATTTTGAGACTCTACTGCCATTGAAAATAGCTTTTACTGCTGTACCTGAAGACATTAGCTTTTTTCTTTCTTAAAATCCCTATAATAACCTCTATGTGTTGGAACATCTTTAAAGAGGATGTTCTCAAGACCAAGTATCTTCTCTTGCTATTGGACCCATAATTAGTTTCAAAACTCAACATGTCCAAGAGGGATAAATAATATCATTTAGAAAGAAACAGATTACTCAGAAAATGAATTGCAAGTCTTTGTAAATGCTGCATTTTGATAGAAACCCAAGGAGTGTGCAGAAAGGAATTCTAAGGGTGTTAGACAAAAGAGAGTGGAATAAAAACCCAAATCTGGCTGAATTCATTGCGTGGGTGCACCTGTTAGAGACTTCATTTCCAGTGGTTAGGAGTTGACTCCGACAGATTATTTGTGGTGCTGACTGAGAGCTGGGTGGTTACCAGAGTACCTGCATCATCCAGCTTCTGAGCTATACTAATTCTCCTCGCCTCACTATAATATAAAGAGTCTTAATAGATTGCCTTGACATCCCACAAAGCATTGCAGTGGCCCACTACAATTTTGACATTATGCTGTTTGAGTCTCATGAGCAGAAAGTAGGAAGTACATTAAATGTCTTAATAAGCCATGCAAACGAGAGGGCGGGAGACGAATCCTTCAAAAATTTGGAGACCTATCACCTCAATGTAGTTTCTGGTGTTCATTAGTCTGAAGCATATTGAAATGACCCTACACATGTGCAAGTTGCTACATATTGTACCACTTTTCAATTAAAAAGAGGTTTAATAGATGTTAGGCCTTTTTTGTTTTATGAAACAACATTTGAGTGTGTATTTTAACCCATTTGCAAAATGACCCATCAGCTGCTAGTTTTCAGTAAGCAACAACAACAAAAAAAAAAAAAAAAGAGAGAGAGAGAGAAAGAGAGAGAGAAAGCGCTTCAACAATTTCAGGTTTCAGTGTGAGGTTCTGTAACCCAAAGACCTCATGATCTCTCAGCTCTAATAATGATAATTGAAGTGTTCATGGCAAAGAGAATTGTTATATGGATGCTCTGGCAAGCCATCCTCTAGATTTGAGAGTGTGTATGTAGTTTCTGCTTCAGATAATTATTTTCCTTTAGAGAAATAGTTCCTGGTTTGCTATGAGGTTTTGATAGAGACTGAACCATGGAACATTCAGTCATGATGTGTCCTGAACTTTTGTTTTAGTCAGCTTTTCGTTGCTGTGACTTAAAGACCTGACAAGAACAATTTTAAGAGAAAAAGTTTATCCAGAGACAATTAGTCCATAGAAGGGCCGGCTTTATTTCTCCGGGCTGGAAGTGAGGCTGAACATCATGGCAGAAGAGTGTGGCAGAGGGAAGCTGCTCAACTCATGACTCCTAAAAACAGAGAGAGAAATTCCATGCCAGATACAGAATATATATCCAAAGTCACACCCCCCCAATGACCCAGCTTCCCAGCTACAGGCTACCTGCCTTCAGTTGCCAGTTAATTCCTATCAGGGGATTAACTCACTGATTGCTTTAGGGCTCATATAACCCAATCATTTCATCTCAACCTACCTAGATTGTCAAATGTGAGCTTTTGGGGGACATTTCACATTCAAACCTTAATAGCTTTCCAACATGAAGTCAGTATTGTCTAATTCTCCTAGTCTGAAAGTTAGTTTGAACAATAGTAAACCAGCATTAAATAGCAGTGGTGTATAAGAAACTAAGCTTGGATTGCTCTAGGAACTTCTTAAAGGAAAATCAAATTCCAGAGGCAGGTGTCACAGACTCCTTTGACATGTAGGTTATAACTAGATATTTTAGGAATAGCTGAAGCACAACTCTTTGTAAAGACCAATTAACTACTAAATTTTACTGAAGCTGATATATTGGGTATGCCTTTGTGTCTTAGGTGAGGAAAGTACCATGGATATCAGAAATTTATTTCTCAAAGTTTTGGAGTCTAGAAATCTGACACAAGGGTGCTAGGATGGTCCAAGTTTTAGCAAGAGCCCTCTCCCAGGTTTCAGGCTGCCCAAGAAGGCAAAAGCTGTGTCCTCATATGGCAGAAAGAGATCAACAAACCTTTCCAGTACAGTTTCTATAAAAACATTAATCCCATGAGTGAGAGCTCGAGTATCATGATCTAAATACCTCCCAAAGGCCCTAATACCATCATGCTGGGGGTTAGGATTTGAGATAAAAAGACTTCAAGGGACATAAGCATTTAGTCCATAACATTGCACCCCAAAATCTCTAAAATTCATGTTTTTGCAGACAAATCGCATGCCATCCCAATAGCTCTAACAGTTATATTGCATTCCAGCTTTAACTCTGAAGTCTAATTAACATCTAAATTAGAATTGGGGTCCCAACTTCATGACTTAATTTCCTTCCAGAGCCCTACCTCCTAATTCTACCACATTGAGACTTTGAATTTCAAACCATCCATACAACTTTGTGTCCATAGTGACATAGTGAGAAAGAATCAGTCATTTTAATTTAGGTTCAAATTTCAACTTTGCTGTTTCTTCGACTGTGAATCCTGAACAATTCGTACAACCTTTTGGAGCTTCCTCAATTTTCTTGTCTATAAAATCTGGATAACCTTACCTACCTCAGATGATGGTGAAGATTGAAAAAAATGGCATACATAAAATAAATAAAACAGGAAAATATTGTTAGTTTCTTTTCCTCCTCTTCCCTCTCTTGACCCCCCTGTAACTCAAGATGAATAGGATTAATTGCCTTGTGCCTTAGTACATTGAACACAAAGCCAATTCGTTTGAATTAGGTCACGATAAATTCAGTCATTTGGCTACTAGTATCCATTGATAATGGAAGTATTATGCTGTGTGTTTTTCATAGTGCCATTAGACTGCAGACCATTTGAATATCTTTAGAAGAAAGAATGATGGCCGTGAGTTGCATAGAACATTTCGTGCTTTCTCATGCTCTACTCTTTACTCCCTGCCTTTTTAAGAGAGAATTGTTTTGCAATAAGAGAATGTAAAATAGACCCTAAAGATGTTCTGCTATACTGCAACCAATAATGACTCATAGCAAAAAAGAAATTCACACTGAAATATTTGGAGGGGCCAGTGTGAAGACTGTGAAAAAAACAAACAGTAGGATATGTTCTCGAATTAGAAACAGAATATAACACTGAGCGACAAAAGATATTTAGAAAATTAGGACAAAGCCAAGGCTTTCCACTTCCTTCTTTACACTTGCTAAAGCCACTTATTTTTATGTTTAATTCACATTCTATTTATTATATAACAGTGGAAATTTTAGCTTTCTATAGCCATTTTGTTTATGTATTACAAGTGTGTATTGGCCCTGTGGACATCTGTTCAGAAATAATAGGACCAAATGAGACATCATATCTGTGATTTTTTTCAGCTGGTTGCAGACCTTTATGGTTCAATTATCCAACTTAATGAACAATTAGAATCAGATGGCTAATCTTGACAGTACATAATACAAAATTTACTATATACTGTAGTGTTTTAAAAAATTGTAATAAAAGCTAAGGCATATAAATCCAGTTTTTCTAAAACTAGTAATTACTTGTGAATAAGTTATTTAAATTATTGAAACTAACTCAGCCCCAATTTCCTCAACTCTTAAAAATTATAGAATTATACTATTTTATACAATCAACATACTCCTGATTCTGTTTGTATTACAGTTTCCAAACTGGATATATTCACAAGTTTGAATATAATTTTCTCATTTACAGTTTCTTTATAAATTTCTCCACCTGTATATCTCGTATCCTAGAACAACTTCTCCCCATTTCTCCTTTATAGTTAATATAAGCAGAGTCACTCCTTAGTGTAATTCAAATTACAGCCTATGAATTGAAGATATCATAACTTACTCTCATTTTTCTTCACATTTTCCATAGGACTGAGAGGCCTATTTACCAGCCTTACTCAACCATTCCAGCCTAAAGAATGTATAAGAATAAGAAAAATTTAGACTGCTAGAATCCCCTTTTAAAAAGCTCAAAGTAGTAAAGTATGTTATTATTTGCACAAAAAGGTTAAGATGATGTTCATCATAGGTGTATCAATTGCTAAGTTTATTGCAATGTAGAGATTCTTAAAACAGCGCATGTATCAAATAATTGGTTAAATTTATAAAAACCCAATTCTTGCACAAGGTTTACTAGGGGAAGGGAGCTATATTTTGCCCCTGTAGTTTTCTTGTGGCAGTTCTAACCCAGAATATACCATCTTAGCAGTACTAAAAATGGAACATTCGTGGTGCTCTACATTCATCACCATAATTCATCTCCAAAATGCTTTCACCAAATGAAACTGAAATTCTATAACCATTAAACAATAATTCCCTATTCTTTCTTTCCCCCACCACTGACTACTACCATTCTACTGTAAGTATCTATGACTTTGACTGCTCTTAAGTATCTTGTGTAAGTGGATCATATTGTAATTGTCTTTCATGACTTTCTTATTTCACTTAAAATAACATCCTCAATTTCATCTATGTTATAGCACAGAATTTCCTTCCTTTTGGGGCTGGAGCAGTGGCTCAGCAGTTATGGTGCTTGCCTGGCATGCATGAGAATGAAGGTTCAAATCCCAGCACCACATACACAACAAAGTGCTAGAGCAATGAAACCCACATGAAAAACTAAATAAAATTGATTATCTTTTACACATAGTTCCTCTTTTTCTTTAAAAAAAAAAAGAAAGGCAGAATAATTTTACCTTGTATGTATATGTTTTGCTTTTCCGTTCATCTTTGATGGACATCTCTGTTATTTCTACTTCTTGGCTATTGTGGATAATGCTGCACTGAATATAGAAGCACAAATGTTTCTTCAGCATACTTATTTCATTTCCTTTTAATATATATCTAGAATGGGATTATTGTTCTATATTTTTTTGAGAAACCTTTTGTTTCTCAAAAAAATAGAAATATATGGTTTCCATAATAGCTATACCACTTTATATTTCAACAGTGGTGTATGATGATCCTCTTTCTCTCCATCCTGGACAACACTTGCCATCTTTTGTCTTTTTAATGTGAAGATTTTAACATGTGTGGGGTGATACCTCATAGTTTTGAAATGAATTTTCCTGACGACTAACGATGTTCAACATCCTTTCATGTATTTAATGGTCACTTTTATATCTTTGGAGAAATTTCCATTCAAATCCATTGCCTATTTTTAATCCAATTTTGTTGTTGCTGGATTTTAGGAGTTCTCTGCATATTCTAAACATTAATCACTTATGAGATACATTTGCATACATTTTCTGCCATAATATGAGTTGCTTTTTCATTCTGTTCATTTTATCTTTTGTTGTACATATATTTAAATTTTCATGATATACAATTTCTTCTTTTTTCTTTTTTCACCTGTGCCTTGGTGTTGCATATCCAAGAAATCATTGCAAATCCAATGTTATAAAGTTTTGCCTTATCTTTTCTTCTAAGAAAGTTGTACTTTCAGTTCTTACATTTTGAGATTGATCCATTTTAAGTTAACTTTTGTGTATTGTGTTAGGTAAGGATCTTGCATTGGCTGTTGTTTTCCCAGAACCATTTGTTAGAAAGATTGTCCTTTCTCACGTGAATGATCTTAGCACACTTGTGAAAAGCATTTGACCATACATGCAAGGGTTTATTTCTGGACTTTCTATACTATTCCACTGGTCTATATGTCTGTCTTTATCCTGATACAGCACTGTTTGGATTATTGTAGTTTTGTATTAAGTTTTGAGGTCAAAATGTACAAGTAAATCACCTTTGCTCCTTTCCAAGATTGTTTTGGCTTGTGATTGTACATGATTTTTTTTTAAAAGAGAGAGGGACAGTAGAAAGAGAGAGAGATGGGGAGAGAGAAAGACAGAATCAATTCTTATTTAGTTTTTCATGTGGCTTTTGTTGTTCAGAAACTTTATTGTGCACATGGTGATGTGGTGCTGGGATTTGAACCCACGTTATCCAGTGCTGTAACTGCTGAGTCACCACTTCAGCACCAAGATTCTACATGAATTTAAGATGAGTTTTTCTAGTTTTGCAATGAATGTTATTGCGATTTTGATTGATATCAGATAGAATCTGCAGATTGTGTTTCATAGTATTGGCATCTTAATAATTCCAATGTATAAATATGGGATGCATTGCCATTTATTTATGTCTTTAATTTCTTTCAGCAATGTTGTGTAGCTTTTATTGTACAAGCCTTTAACATCCTTGGTTTCATTCTTTTTGATACAATTTTAAATGGAACTGTTTTTGTAATTTCCTTTTCAGATTATCCATTGTTAGTGAACAGAAGGAAAACTGACTTTTGCAGATTGAATTTGTATTTTGCTGTTTTGCAGAATTCATTTCTTAGCTATACAGATGTTTTGTGGAATCCTCAGTTTTCTACATGAAAAAATGTCATGCGTAAAAATGAGATAATCTTACTAATTCCTTTCCACTTTAGATATCTTTTATTTCTTTTACTTGCCCAATTGCTGTGGGTATAACTTCTGGTTATATGTTGAATAAAAGTGGTGAAAGCAGTCAACCCTACCCTATTTCTGACATTATAGGAAAATCTTTTAGTCTTTGACCATTGAGTGGATTCCACTATGGGTTTTTATATATGGCTTGAATATTATGTGAAGGTAGTTTCTTTCTATTCCTAGCTTGTTGAGTGGGTTTTTTTTTTTTTTTAAAGAGAGAGTGACATGGGTTATAGTGGTGGCTCTTTTCCTGGCAAGCACAAGGACGTGAGTTCAAACCCTAGCACCACATGCACAACTAAGTGTCAGAGCCATGAAAGCCAAATGAAAAACTAAAAATAAAAGTGATTCTCCCTTTCTTTCTCTCATTGTCCCTCTCGTCTTAAAAAAATTATAAAAAGATAGAGGGACAGTGAGAGGGGGAATCAATTTTATTCAGTTTTTCATGTGGCTTTCATTGCTCCAACACTAGTACGTGGTGCTGAGGTTTGAACCTGCATCTTCACGCAAGCCAGGGAAGCACTTTACCTGCTGAGCCACTGCTTCAGCACCTGTTGAGTGTTTTTAATCATAATAGAACGTTAAATTTTGTCCATTGCTTTTTCTGCATCAAGTAAGATGAACATGTGTTTTCTTTCTCCATCATGTTAATGTGGTGTATTACAGTGATCAGTATGTTGAATTATTCTTGCATTTGAGGAATAAATCCCACTTGTTTATGCTGTATAATCTTTTTAACATGCTGCTGAATTCAATTTGCTGGTATTTTGTTGAGAATATTTGCATCAATTTAAATAAGAAATATTGGTTTCTAGTTCTCTTTCCATGTACTGTCATTCTCTGGCTATGATATTATAAAGCTGTATTTTAACAAGACCTCTTAAAGATTCTGAATTTTTTGTATCAAGTTACCCATTCATTGTCCAAATTCAGTTTTCATTATTTCCTCCCATTATATCCTCATTCTATTCTCCCATTTAGAGTGATCATGTACTGTATTCTCTAACATGGACTCTTTGGAGAGTGACAAAGTGCTGCCTTGAATAATTAACATCAGTACAAATGACATAAGATAGAACTTCTGGGGCAAACAAGGGCCAGCACTTAACATACAACCTTCTCTTTAGCATTACCCCAAATTCAAAATTGTGAAACATATTTAAGGTAGAATGGGGCTTCCTTTCCTAGTTTATTAGAGTACAGAAGAAGCAGGCTTCTACCTGGACCATCTCCTCCAATCTATGCTAAGACAGTCGGAAGTTCGAGAAGATGCAGACATTCATGACACCCATGATCCTGGATAGCACCTCAGTCTAAAGTCTCCGTGTGTTCCCAGTGTCAGGATACCCTCTGAGAGCCATTCAGCAAAACAGATTAGCTAGGAAAGGTTGCAAGCTGCACAGGTGCCACTTAACAAGGTGAAAGGAGCATGGATAAGCAGTCTCAATTGGGTGGCGGAGGGTGGTATGCTTATTTCCATGAGGAATATGAAACTAACTTTTAACTGGTAGATGCAACTCATACACAAAAGACAGCCTGCCAGTAGAGTCAGATGACGTTTGTGTACTGGACCTGCCACAGACATAATGACAAGGGAATATGCTGCAGTTCAACCTGCAGATCCTGCCTATGTTCCAAGAGGAAGTAGAGAAAATGCATGCAACTGAAGAGAAAAAGAATCTAGAGGTAATTTGAAGTGAGTCATAAATGGGATCAAAATTTACAGAAACCCAGACTTTGATATTTTCATTTGAAGTTCTTAGTGACTGAGAGATGAAAGAGGGAATGGATTTGACTCAGTTAATGATGATGTTCTGCTTAACACAAGACCACAAGTTGTGTTTTGGGAGGGAAGTGGGGCTTGAGTAGTATGACAAATCCTTTGACCACATCACCGCAAAGAGTTAGACGCCACTGAAGAGCATCAAGTGCATCTTCTGTACTGTCTTCATTACAGATAACTCCATCATCCAAAAGCTGGAAAAAAACCAGCAAAATGTGGTCACCTCAAATGTCATTTAAGCCACTCTTCTGAGCTACACCCACTCAGTGTATTAGAGGACTGTTGTCATCCAGAAAGGTGGATTCAAGTGCTACTTTAACAGCTCTGGGGGAAAGAACTCTTGTTGATGGTAAAGCTCTGACTGACCTCCTGACAGTGAGATACAGTGAACAAGTCCCCTCAACATGAAAATAATTCATTCAACCCACCATGGAACCTGTGCCTAGAAGCAATCTATATCAAGCATGACTTCTAGCAGTGCTTGAGAACAGAACACGTACTTCCCTAACTCAAAACTGTTTATGAAGGATGACTTATAAGAATGAAATCATCCGTGCTGCTTCCCATTTATTGCAGGTGGGAGCTTGGGAATGATACTGGCCTTTCTGTCTGTTTTGAGTATGATGGTGTCATGACTGAAGACAAGGAGGATGTGACCTTCATCAATATCCAGACACTCAGTGCATGAGATTCCAGGCACTGTAATGGCCTTGACTGGCATTAGAAGCTGGACTCACAGGCTGAGGCCATCACAGTCACTGAGTTGAAGAACTACAGCTACAGTTTCACGAGGTGGAACTGTTGCACTTTGCTGCCTGGATCAGAGTACATTGAGTTTGGTTATGTGCTCAAGGACCATATGAAAGACATTTTCTTGTCCAGGCACCCAAAAATTCAAGCCCAATGAGTTGCCAGTCAGATCAGCTCAGCATCAATCGTAACTATAGGAAGCTGGAGGAGGCCAAATATTTCATCACTAAGGACTCATCCGAGAAGGTCATCTGGATCTACAGCCTGCCTGACAGCACCTTTGTTCCAACGAGGAGCACCAGGGTGAGGAAAAGGAAGCAGAGAAAGAAATTTAAATTAGTAATGTGAAGCTGGAGATTGTAATTCCACCAGGCCTAAAGCCCTTTGATTCTTAGTGGAATGTTTGCCTGACTCTTATTCTCTGACATTTGACAGATGGAATAAAGGATAAATTTGTTAGCCTTTTCCTTCCAAAAAACAAAAACCAGCAGAGAGAATGACAAATTGTGTTCCATTTTTGGTAAAAAGAAGTAATTGTCTTTGAATCAGTTTACATAGGTGTTTGGAACTATGTGATATTTTTCATAACTAAGCCCCCCATCTCATGTTATGTGCCTACATCAATCATACAAAGATACAATTTTCAATCCCATTTTGAGGGTAACTAAGGTTTCTGAAAACAGAATATTAATATCAGATCAGAACCTGGTTTACCTTACAATCTTTTCATTAAATTAACTGTTTAATACATTGTATACCAGGAGATTTATTTCTTAAGAAGCTAGGTTTCACGGTAAGATAAATAAAAGATTTTGATGTAACATTTCCATTAATTGGCTCACAATCACATAAATGAAACTGAAGTCAAACACAGCAAAAAATAGGTTTGTTTATCACTCAAACCTATTTGTGTGATAAAGGAAATCAACATTAAATGCAGACTGCATAAAAAAGATTCCTGAGGGGAAGAAAAACATAATATTGAATGAATTTCTCAGGAGTAGGGGAGGTTTTGTAAACACATAAAGGGAAGAGATAGTTTGGGAATTAAATAACTGCTGAAGGATATTTCCAAAATAAATTCAATAAAAGTGATGGGATCAAGCTCATAAGTGTGATCTAACACTTTCTGTTGTGTTTAAAGGTCATGTGCCGACTCGGCTAGGCTATATTGCCTGATTTTGGTCAAATATGAGTCTAGATATTAGAGTGAAGATGTTTGTAGATGTGGTTAGTGTCTATAATTAGTTGATTGTTCATTAAAGAATATTACCTTCAATAATGTTGATAGGCCTTCTCCAATCAATTGGAGGCTTGAGAAGCAAAAACTGAGGCTTCTTAAACAAGAATGAATTCTCTCTCAAGACTGTAACATAAAGTTCCTGCCTGAATTTCCAGTTTGCCAACCTGTATAATTATGGATTCTGAACTACAGCATCATCTTTTGCCTGAATTTTGGTTTTGATGCACTTTAGAGTAAGTGCACAATTTTAAGATACACAATCTTAAGATACACAAGTGGATATTTTTCAATGACATAAAAAATTATTTGGTTTTAATATGTCTGCATTTTAGTCAATACTGCAATAGCAATGTGGTTACATTTGAATTTACTTCTTATCTGTTTTCATTATCCACTCCATTCATCCTCTTTTCCTATTTTCTTAATAGATTATTTCTTAGAATCCCATTTTATCATGAGTATGGGATTATTAGTTATGCTTCTTTCCTTCATTTTTAGTGGTTAGTTTACAGTTCAAAATTTGCAGCTTTGTATCATCACAGTGTGTCTTCATATGCTCTTATTTTGCCTAATATAAGAATGTCACACAATCACACCTGTCGCCTTCTATGGTCCTTTTTCTCCTGTTTATTCTATTATCCTTTACATATAATATTGACACATAATCAGAAGTTATTATTCTTCCTCTAAATAGTAACTTATCTTTTAAGTAACATTTTAAAAATTATATTTGCCTACATATTTACTCTCTCTGCTTTTCTCCTTTGTCAACATAACAGAATAAGAACCATTAATCAGGTCTGGCAACATACATCAGAGCTTCTGATTGTATGGGTGTTTTTTTTCCTCATTTTTAATTACAATTTTGTTGGATGCAGAACCTTAGCTTGATAGTTTTTCTATCAGCTTGTTTAAAGTAGCATTCCATTGAACTCTGACAAATTATTTCTGTGAGAAGAGTTTGTACTTTTAGCTCCTTTATACAAAATGTGTCTTTTGTCATGTGGCTATTTTTAAGATTTTCTCTTTTTCTCCTGTTTTCACTTCCCCTGGTTGTCTCTCTCACTGGACATATAGCACACGGAAGTGACGATTGCAGCCCAGACTGCAGGTGTGGGAGAGCGTCTGAAACGCTCTGAGGCAGGCCTCTATGCAAACCTCTGGATTTCATTCTCTGTTATTCTCTTCACCAGTACCTTGTCCTGTATGCTCCAGCTCCCCAGTGCCTTTCATCATACGATCTGTCTCTTCAACTCACATTGACTATTGTCTCTTCCCACCTTCCTGCCTCTTCCGCACCACGATCTGGAAAGAGTCTCTTGGCAGAAAGACACAATAGAACTCGCTTCACTAATTTGTCTGTTCTTTCAGTCTTGCATTGCCTCCTTTCCAATAGCTGAACATGTTTATTTCATATATGTGATCCACATTTATAGTTGTTTATGACAATAGTACAAGGTAATTTTGGTAACTTTAATAACAAAGTACAAATAAATAAAATTTTATTCTGAATCTTTCTAACCACCAACAAAGCTAAATATACAGATATGACTCCCATTTCTACATCATTAACATTGTCATCATATTCTTCAACTTTGTCCATAAGTAAACTCTAACTGTTTATGTGACAAGTAAGGTAAAAGTCCCTGGAATGCAGAAAGAAAAGTTCTGGGTATTTTCACACAGTGTCACAATAATCTTAGGTTTTACTTTCAATTCACCCCTTTGAGTGTGCAGAGGTTTGCAATCTCAGACTTGTGAATTAAACAGAAAAAAATTACAATGTCTTATAATAGTAGCATTACATTGTATTCTGCAGTAGAAATTAAAAATCAGTCTTTCTCTTTATTCCATTGCTACTGAACATCCCACGAAAGCCTCATGTATGCCTGTTGCTTATTTTTTAGTCAAAACTATGCCCGTTGCTTTTTAATATTCAACATAAACATAAAATATACTTGAAATATGCATGTGTTCATATAAAATAATGAATGCTTATTTTAAAAATCCTTTAATACATAACTGAAGATAGTTTGGAAGACATACTTCCTTCCATAGAATCTCAGAAGTAATACAATTATTTGGTCTTAGCTTGGTTTAAGCATATATTATTCCGCACAACAATTTCCTTTACATTTTTAGGCCTTACTTCTGGTCAATAATTGTCTAGTGCAGCATAGAAAGTGTTCTCCCTTCCAAGATGGAGGAGGACAGTTCAGTCAATAAAGGATTATTCGTTGGGGGCTTATCCTGCTGACACAGCTAAAGCTCATTCTTAACGCACAGTTGCACCAATGAGAGCCGTGTACCTTGATGAATTCAAACATGAGCATTCCATTCTCTTTATCAATTAGGTCAAGGTAACGGGGGATAATTCTTTCTCCTTGGCTTATCCAAGAGTCTATATTTTAAAATTTCAGCAATCAAAATCTGATGACTGCTTCTGAGAACAAGTAACAGTAGCCAGTTCCAGTTTTGACTTTCCTACAGTTTTACAAAAAGAATATTATACATGCATGGTATTTCATAATATCCTGCCTTAATTAAAAAGCAAAAGGAATATTTCATAATGTTTATCCAATAGTTAATATTGAAAATGAAGCACTGTGTATTTGTTCCAAAAATAATCTACCTTTAGGAACAGTATGTTTTACTGTAACAATTTATCATAAAGAATAAGTATATTTTACTTCAATTGCCTACTTGCTATTTTGAAAAACAAAAAGCTGTGATTTAGATTATGAAACAACTTTCATTTATGTGTGCTATAAAATGTTTATGTCATGTTCTTCCGTACCCTAGAAGTATAAACCAAACAAGCGGCAAACATAGGGATTCTATGAAGAAGTTATAAGTATAGAAAAGAGTTTTCAAAGCATGCTTTCTTGATTTCTATAAATAAAATAGAGTTTCACAGTTAAATATTTAATTTCAGATGGCATGAGAACACATGACTGGAATGTACAAAAGTACTGCCAACTTTCATTTGCCTAAGTTTATAGACAAATCAGAGACCGAATTGAGATGTCAGATGTGTTTACATTTGTGGCCAAAATCGAATAACTTCAAGCAATATATTTACTCTTCAGGTTGACACAGGATTCCTGTAGTTGTAGGGCTTGAGATTTAGACCACAGTTTCCAGAAGTAGAGAGCTCGAAAACGGAACCTCACATTTGCCTGCTGTGTAGCCGCGGGGACATTACCCCATACTCTCTATAAAATGAAGATGATCCCAGTACCTATCTTGTGGCATTTATGTAAAGGTTAAATGAAGGTATATATTAGCATATTTATAAATATATGTGTATGTGTGTGCACATATATTGCTTGAGACAATTTTTGGCATATCATAACTTCTCAGCTACTGTAATAGTCATAGTAGTAATAGTTATATCTGGTTTTTCTACAGATATATTTGACTTGCTTGACTATATATAACTACAACTCTAAACTATAATCAGACCTTTGCACTATTGCAGATCGTAATGACTAGAGGTTTTTGGCAGAACCCCTGGCCAGTCTGCTTTCTAATATATGCTACCTATTTTTCTTATTGTAATTCTACCACCCTTGCTGTCTTATTCACTGAACTTTTGACTGTACATAGAAGCTGACAGGTGTTTTCCCAGAGGTGAAACCGACTGCCTCACACAGCTGTTATCTGACAGTTTTCAGGTCTTGCTGAGGAGAGCGTATGATGGAAAGGCCATCAGACAAGCAGGCCAACAGTCGCATTTGGCATAATTACACACTTCCTAGAGGGAAGGAAACAGTCAATCTCACAGTTTTTAGTCAGACTGACACTATCCACCTCTTTTGCAAGGTACATTCACAAAGTTCAAATAGTTGATTGACTGAAGCTGAGGAAGAAAGACTAAATGTCAGGCTTTTAAGATGAAACCCGTGGCAGTGAGGCAGCAGCCTGGCAGGTGGAGTGAAGTCTGGAATTAAGAGTGACAGAGGAAATGATGGGCGGTAAAAAGACTGTGTTCGCTGGCAAAGAAAAAAAAAGAAAGAAAGAAAGAAAAGAAAAAGAAAATCAGCTTGTGATTCCAGCAGACATGGGATTTTGATTTTGATTATGGGTAGAAATTCTAAAATACATACAGATTTGAGTTTGCAAAATTATCACAACATTTAAAAGAAAATGGCCACAATTTTACTAAAATAATAAATTCTAGTAACATTATTTTTGAAATGTTAATTTGAATTACTTTTTATAGAGATTGAGATTCTTTTTTAATTATATTGTCTTTATTTTAGTTTTTCACTCTAATCTCTGAACAGCTGAACAGTATGAAAATCTAGAAAAATATAAATAATTATATTGATATGGGAACAAAGAACAGAGAAAAATGTAAAGTTAAGGGAAAATGAAGAAAATATGTGAAAATATTTGATTCTTAATATTTTAGTGTAAAAATACAGAAGAGAATTTAATCAAAATTTTAAACTGCACAACAAAATATGATACATAGAAGAGCCTTACTTTAATAAAACTTAATCTGATACCATCTACTTTACTGTATATATATATATATATATATATTTTTTTTTTTTTTTTTAACATGATGTCTTGCCCCCCCCATTCTAGAATGAAAAACACTTTAAAGTCATATTTGTTATTTGGATTATAGAATCACTGGATAAACTAAAATCAGTCTTCTCACATTTAGGAATTTGAAAAATATAGTAAGAGGAGAGTTGCTAATTAAATTCTGTTCTAGATTCTTACCATTTAATACTTTTCTAAAATGTTTTATGTTCCAGTCTATTGCTATCCAATAAATATATTATATGAACCGCAGAGCTGAGCCACAGTGAAGTTTTAAATATTTTATGAACTAAATTACCAAAAATAAGTAAAAATAAATAGGTGAAATTATTCTTTATAATGTATTTTATTTAATCACTATATAAAATGCTATCATTTCTTCATATAATCAGTATATAATTATTGAAATAATATCCCAAATATTACCATTTCAGTGGTTAGTCAATATAAAATTATTGAGATTTTTAAACATATTTTTTCATATCATCTTCCAGCATGTGGGTTTATTTACAGAGCATTTCAACTTGATCAATAGTCATATTTGGTGGCTATCATATTGGATAGCACAAATTTTGATAGTTTTAGCTTCATTCACTGTGCAAATAAAGTCAAAGATTGAAATATTTATAAATGGTAGATATATTTTGTGTGGTTTACATTACATACTAAACTGTTTTCAAGTTATTTTCAACAATACTCTCAAGCTGAAGAATGCCTACTATTAGTAGTATATTTTATCATTATGAATATTGTTTAAATATTCTTAAAATATTTTTTAAAATATAAAAAGCAATAAAAATATTATATTTGCCACATAGCAAATCACACTTACTTTAACCAGGTTAAAACAACCATTTAATTTTGCTCACAGATGCTACGGCAGAGCTGAAGTGGCATGTCTCTGCTCTACAGATCCTGGAACCTTGAATGTGAGACTGGATGGCTGGATAATGGCTCACTGTCTGGGAACTAGAATCTTGATCAGTCTCATAGCTGTTGCCCAGCCTGGTAGAATTCAGACAGGAACTGCTTACCATAGCTATATGTGACCTCCTCTCTGTGTGGCTCATAGGGTTAAGCTTTCCACATGGGGCTCAAGTATCAAAGTTCAAGTGATCCATGACTGAACGAACTGCACCACAGTATAACACTTACTCTTAAAAGTCACATTGCATCATTTTCATTCCTTTTGAGAACATGTTTGAAAACCATGTCACAAATTTACTTTCTGAAGACTTTATTCTGTATCTTCCCATACCTACGCACATGAATTTTTCTAGTTGTTACAGATTTTAACTGCAGATATCGAGTAAACTTAAGAAATTTCTTGGAGATTTCATTGGTATACGTCTAGTCTGACGGTGTCAATTTATTGCATACATGTTGATAAAATTTTGAAGATCACATAAACAGATATATGTTAAGTTTCCAGAAGAGGCCTAGAACATTAGATGTGCTCAATAATTGTTAGTTTTAAGTGTCTTAGCTATTATTATTCATGACAAATCCTTATTTAAACACCATTGGCATGACTTCTCACATGTTTTGTCTTGATTAAACTACTTGAATTCTGTAAGTCTCTTTTGCAAAAAAAATTGTAAGTTTAGTCCTTTTATGAATAGGATATTAGTAGTATCAAGGGGGATGATTCATGTAAAAGTGTGTATTAGAGTATCCAGTACCTAGTGAATAAATATTTTTGTGAAAATATGTCCTGAAATTTAAACTCAGAAAAATTTCTCCATGGTTTATTGCAATCAATAGGAATTATATATTCCAATCAATAGAGGATAATTCTGAAGCATTTTAATTTTGATATATTTCATTATACAAGATCATTTATGTGCTTGAAGCAGTTTAAGACTAATTAAAACAAGCAAATTTCCAGATTGATATGAATAGTCACTGGGCATCTATTGAAAACATTTATAATTAAGTAAATAAAATTATTATTTGTCCTCTTCCATGGCGATTATTACTTTAACATGGCATATTAAGAAAAAAAAACTAGTTGATATAAATCTTCATTGTCATTTTCCTATCTACATAGTTCAGTATATCAGAGTCTTTCCCAAGTGTTTAAGAAATTTCTGATGGATTTGCTGTTCATGCATGTTTAACCATAACTTCATATTCCAATAATGACTGTCAGAGTATAAAATTGGTCGATTTTAACTACAAACATGTACAGAATGCTTGAATTGCCACAACTACTGTTAGATCAAATGTAACTCAGATTTTTATTCAACTTTTACCTTTATTTTTTGAAAGGAGCAAAGGTGTGAATCCATAAAGAACTATATACAATATCAAAAATGAAAGTCTGAGAAGCTGAGGAGGTAACTCAGTGGTAGACTCTTTGCCTATCATTCAAGAGGTCCTCCTGTGTTCAACCCCCAACACCACAAAAAGAAAAAAAAAAGCCAGCATTTCAATTTGGTGTGTCAACTACAGTATTTGTTCTTCTTCATGGTATGTTTTAGTACTTTTTGTTGCTGTGATGAATGGACCTGACAAGAACAATTTTTGGAGGAAAAGGTTTATTTTAGGGCTCATGGTTTCAGAGGTCTTAGTCCATGGAAGGTCAGTTCCATTCCTAAATGCACAAGAAGATGGCAGGCATTGCTCCAGAGAGCTCAGAGCACCACATTGAGAAGCAGAGCAAAGAGATAACTCTACCCCAGATATAGAATATATACCCAAAGGCATACCCCCAATGATCCTCCTCCTCCAGCCACAACCTACCAGCCTATAATTGCAAATGAATCCCTACAAGAGGGTTAACTCACTGATTGGGTTTAAGGCTTTTGCAACTCAATCATTTCAACTCAGTCTTCCCGAATTGTCCCACATGAGCTATTAGGAGACACCTCATATTCAAACCATAAAGTAGTATAATCAAAGGGGAACACACACACAAACAAACTACAGACCTCCCGTTTCACTCAAACTAACCCTCGTTGAAAGTGCTTTTGCTTGTAATTTATTCACATACCCATTTGATTTGTATTGCTGCATATATATTTTTTTCTGGAATATTATATATTTAATCCCTATTTATGGTTCACAATGATGCTAAGAAAACCATTGGAAGGTCTAGATGAAGCAGAGTTGTTAGAAGAAAAGATCACTGAGCTAAGATTTAAAACAACTTGGTTCTGGTCCTTTCTCATCAGTTAGAGAAATCATTGATTTTGAGCAGGTCAGAAATCCTACTAAACTAGTTTGATGGATAACTGATGTGGTTCAGAATCCACAAGGGCATTTTTTACACATGCCTTTGATTTTGTAAAACCTGCTATAGATTAATGTATTGTGATACAAGTCCAATAATAAATATATAACATGTTTGTGAACTAACAGCTAGATATAGTTTGGGGTGCTGTGAGAAACTAATTTTTTTTATCCTAATTCATCAATGACATTCTGATTTTCTGGCTGCATCTATATGGACACCAAGACACACTGAGCTTCTTAATAATAGATCCATGACAGTGATTGGAGTCTTTGATTTCCTTGTTTTTATGCTCTATTTTCCTGGGTAAAAGCTGACCCAACATTTTCCTGATATTCTGACAATAATGGAGCTGGGCGCAGTGGCACATGCCTGTAGTCCCAGCTACTAGGGAGGCTGAGGTGGGAGGATCGCTTGAGTCCAGGAGTTCTGGGCCAGTGCGCTGTGCCTATCGGGTGTCCACACTAAGTTCGGCATTAATATGGTGACCTCCCGGGAGTGGGGGACCACCAGGTTGCCTAAGGAGGGGTGAACCGACCCAGGTTGGAAACGGAGCAAGTCAGTAATGGAGTTTTTTTTTTTTTTTTCATAAAATAAAATAACAGACTTCTTGTTCCTCAGTTCACATTTGACCTTATTGAAATCAGGATCCTGGATGGCTCGGTAAAGGATGGTTTAAAAGAATTGAGTTGAAAAGTTTCCAAAATTAATTGTTGAATTCTTACATATGATTAATAAAATTAATTGACAAAAGGTGCCCCCATACATATTATTTCACTGTAATGAAAAATAGGTCAGATATGATAAAATGCATGCTCAGGCATAATGCAGGCCACAACTCAGCAAATGTGTGAACTTTCAGGTCAGCTACGTCTAGGGAAGAGTTTCCAGAGATTGTTCTCCCTAACATATTTGTATTAATTTTACAGGTAATAATATAAATGTTAAAATCTATTTCCTGTACTTTATAAACTGCTGGGATTTATCAGTCAGTTAAGTTTAGATTATTGGTGTATAATTGAAAAAGTAAATTGTTATAGTAATTGCTCAGTAAGCTTTTTCTATCTACTTTAAGACCTTGCAGTGATTTTTAAACTGTTTTATATTTCTGGAACAGTTAAAGAGACATCCCTACATGATTAGAAATATATTAAAAAATAACATATTTTCATATATTGTATACCAGGCAATATAAGGAGGCTTAAATAGCTTATATTACTAAATTCTTCCAATAAACTTTATGATGTTATTACTAAATAGTCAAGAAAACAGTCTTGGAAATGATGAAATTACTACCCACAGTTATTCAACTACAAAGGTTTTATTTAAGCCTGAATGTAATGTGTAATTTCCAAGTTCAGGATGTACAAATATTTGATGATAGTAGATGTGCTTTTAATTAGAAAAATCTAGATGATGGCAAATCAACCTTTATGGTAGAATATATAGAGGGGCTTATAGAAACAAATGTATCACCAGGATTCTCAAAAACTTTTGGAGGTTTAATAACTATATCATTCTTATTTATTCTTTTTTTTGGTGATTAGTCAACCAACTTTATTTATATTCATTATTAATTGTTCCTGTTCTTTTTGTACAAAATAGTTATCTGCAAGTGTTTAAGTTTCCTTTTCCACAAAGTAATATCATTTTATCAACATCTGAGATACATGGAAATAGCAGAAACTTAGTCACAGTTTGTATTAAAGAGCTGGAGTCCATGCCTTAAAAAAAAAAAAGAATATGAGAATAATGATCACACCGAGATAATAGATATGCTAAATGCGATTCCTATACATCCCCTTGCATCTTCTTAGGATTACGAAGAAATTGCTGGATGATTTTTCACTTCTATTAAAAGCTTTGTATGAATGGTGTGACAAGAGCAACCCATTCCATGCCACATTACTCAGTGTCTATGGTAATGCTGGGCTTGTTTCTACCTCACTAGTTGTTTAATGATTAATATACTTCGGGTCTCTCTTTCACTTGTCACTGTGAGGTTAACCTCTGAGAATGCGTGCTTGAATCCTTTTGGTAGTTATGAGTATTTTCATGATGATGATGAATTGCATTTGCCAATTTAAAATTTCTCAATAAGATATATATATATATACACATATATACATATATGTATATATATATGTGTGTATATATATATATATATATATATATATATATATATATATATATATATATACCTTGATGTCATTCATTCTTACCCTGAATGCATTACCTTCTCTTTCCTTGTCTGGTCTACCCACATAATTTGAAATAAAAAAAAATCTTTGGGAAAAGACTGATTTAGTGCTGGGTACATTCTAAAATTATTGCATGAACTCATTAAATGTTTGTTAATGAATATAATTGCCAACATTATTAGTCAATTTTATTGGTATACAATAGTGATATGCATTGATTACTACTGAAAGGAGATAACTAGACCTAAATTTTATTTTTTAATGAAGGAAATGCAATTCACGTGTCCGTGCACAGATATATACACGTGCATGCATTTATATGCATGTTCAATGATTAATGTTTTTCATACCCATGTTGTAATTGAGTAGGCTTCTTTGATAATCATTTCTTTCACTTAAATATACTTAAATATTATTGTACCAAAATAATAATGAAAATAAGCAATATACATCTAAATGTTATTTGCATTGACATTTCAGTTAATTCATAAAGTGCCTTTTATTTATACATGAACATGTGGGTTAAATTTGCCAAGTGCTCTTCTGTGTATCAAAGGCAAAAGAAGAAACAAGAAATGGTCACTGTACTTCAATTGCTCAGCATGCAACGTGTACACAGCAGTCCACGCGCTGAATGCTGAGAAAGTTCATCTCAGAATCCATTAAAAAATCTTATTTTCAGAATATTTTCCTGATTCTAGAAAGTCACCACCCATGATGAGCATTAGCATGTACTAGCTAAAATTAAACTTCATAAAAATCTTGAAAGATATTTGGTTTCTATTTTCATGTAAGAAAAGAAAATCTTAAGGAACACTATGATTAATTTTTCCAAAGTCATGTAACAGAAATTTGAATCCAAGTCCACCATGCCCAAGCATTCTTCTCATGATTTCCTAAACAAATCCTTAAGAATCTAAGGAACTAGAAAATCTATTTGAACTTATATACTAAGATGCCTTCCTTGACGTGTCTATTAGTGGATATGTAAAAACCATGTAATTTAAATTTGATAGTACTCATAGAAAAATAGCTACTAGTATTTAAAAGCTTAATCTTATAGCTAATATGATACAATTAAGTTGAAAACATACTGAGAAATGTTCTCATTTTGTTAAAAAAAAATCTGTACATTGAGGGCCTCTATATACTCCTGGGAATAATGGTAAATCCCATATTCTTAATTTTAAAAATTATGTCTCATAACCTGATAATGACCCAAACTTATTGGAAAAAGTTGTCATTTTTGTTGTTGTTCTGCTTTAACTCAGTATTTTTAGAGTATCATAAAATATGTTATAATGATCCCTACATCACTGTAAAAAACTTACATGACCCATTTTTGTTCACTTTTTCCAGATTAAAGAGCTATATTGGTGTCTCTGCTATTCAAGCCTAAATATGGTTTGCTACTGAACGTATCATTAAACACAGCATTCAATACCTTCACTGTAGGCTTCAAGTAGCAATACTCATGCTTCAGAGACACAAAAAAGACAGATATAGCCCTATTAAAAGTAAATATACTCTTCCTTGATGTTTCAATTTATCTACTCATAGAACATAAGGTTATGGAATAAGCATACATTAAAAGTAGACTTTGATAGCTGGAGTGGTGGCTCAGCAGTTGGAGTGCTTGCCTGGCATGCACGAGGACCTGGGTTCAAACCCCAGCACCACGTACACAACTAAGTGTTGGAGAAACAAAGGCCGGATAAATAAATAAATAAAATTGATACCCCCTCTCCCTGTCTCTCTCTCTGTCTTTCTCTCTCCAAAAAAAGTAGACTTTGACTTTACTTATCCTTTTTTTTTTAAGAAAGATTGGACAGTGAGAAAGAGAGAAAGAAAGAGAATAAATTTTATTTAGTTTTTCCCATGGCTGTCATTGCTCTGAGACTTTGTCATCTATACGGTTCTGGGATTTGAACATGCGTACTTATGCATGCCAGGCAAGTGCGGTAACCACCAAGCCTGTCTTTACTTATTCGAATGGCAAAGCTGAGATAAATTTTTAAGTTATTTGCTAATTGGATCAGAGTTTCTATTAATGTCTAGATTTTCTTCTATTTTCAAGCTTCTTCAAAATGTAATTGCAAGAAAATAAGTCCCAGCGAATCATGAGTTCTTGAGGGATTAGTGATTCACTTTAACCTACAATTCATTTCTCCATTTAAGTTATCATAATGAATTTCAGAGTGCTTTCTATTACTTTTTAAATATTATTTTTAAATATGGTCCCCAAATTGTGTTCCAGAAATACTTGCTCCAGAAGATATAATAGTAGCAGCTTATCTGGCGAAGATTGTTGTGATGGCAAAGAATTCTGGGAAAATACAAGTTAAATAAAGTTAAATAAGCATGTTGATTTAGTAATATTTCTTTAAACTTTTCATCAGCCACGGAGAGGTTATAATATGTAGCATTTCCAAACTGATTTGATTAAGAAAATACTTGGATTGAAAGCCAAAGTTGGGGATTTTCCAAACAGTATAATTTATATAATATGCTATAGTTATGAACTAAATTATCCAAATAAGTGCTTATATGTGTTTCCAATATGTAACATATAAAGAGCTGTGGTATGGCATCGCTGTTGCTGAAATGCCAAAACTGAGAATAACAGATATGAGTAATCCACAGTCTACCTTCACAATAACTGAACACAAGACAACAGACATGTTCAACAGCTCTTGATTCTTCTTTAACCCAACGAAAGAATGAAGAAAGCCGTGGAGGTGGAGTTGTTAGCCTTATAAGAGTATTACAACATTTAATATCCCCACTGGCCCACCTCACACAATATAGGGCAACTGCTCCCACCCCTAAGCCAAGAGGACTTAAAAACTATGGAATCTCCTCGAAGGTCCAGAGTGCTGTTACTCTCCTCATTTGCTGAAGTATATTGCTTTAGAAATATGAAGGACCAACATGTGCATTTTCTTTTTTTAATTAAGGAATTGAGTTATTGTACAATCACAAATGCATATAAAGTAACAAAATGATATCCATATATTCTTTTTTTTTTTGTAAAGCGAGAGTCTGACATATTTTTATTTTCATCACATATCTTAAAGTTAATTTCACCTTTATTGATCATCTCGTGATTGCCTGAATTCAAATCCTGCTTCCTGGAAATCATTTGCTTCTTTATGGTTCTTCCTTGGTGCTAACTTTAAAAGGTAGAGTATTTTGTGTTTTTTTTTTTTTTTTTTTTTTGGAACAACCTTACAAGATTTTAACAAAATAATATAAAATGTGTATAAAATGTGTAAATATTCTGGATATTGCAATTATCCCCAGGAGTGCCCCCCCCTAATTACCCTCCCTTATCCCTCCCTTCCCTTTCCCTTTATAACTCTAAAAAAAGGTATTAGATTGTAAAGCATTACATCTTATCTGGATTTTACTCATGTTACTAGACCAACTTTCTCATTGTCCAGGGTCTAGTCCCCACCTCCACATATGAGTGGAGACAATTGACCCTTAGATCTCTGGGTTAAACTGATTTTACTCATCATGATCTCTTCCATAACCATCCATTTACCCTCGAAGGCTGCAAGGTCATTGTTTCTAATCGCTGTGTAATATTCCATGGTATAAATGTACCACAGTTTTTGGATCCATTCTTCCTGTGAGGGACACCGGGGTTGTTTCCATAGCCTAGCAATGGTAAATTGTGCTGCAATGAACATCGATATAGCTGTGTCACTGTAATGTGCTGATTCTAAGTCCCCTGGAAAGATACCCAGGAGTGGAATAGCAGGGTCGTATGGTG
>PVKS010017602.1:0-41688 GCA_004027875.1 Aplodontia rufa
AGGACTATGTGTGCAGAATGGGCTGCACCTTGGAGGTCAAGCACGCTTGGGATAAGCTCTTCTCAGAGCCCTGAGGGCTATGTTCTATTTCTCTCTCTCTCTCTCTCTCTTTTTTCTGTTTTGTACCTGGGGATGGAACCCAGGGCCTTGTGCATGCTAGGCAAGTGCTGTACCCCTGAGCTGCATCCCAAGACCGTATTAACTATCTTTAAACTTTTATTTAGTTTTTCATGTGGCCTTTGTTGCTCTGAGACTCCGCTGTGTATGTGGTGCTGGGGTTTGAACTCACGTACTCCCGCATGATGGGCAAGCACCATAACCACCAAGACGCCGCTCCAGCCATCTTTACACTTTCAAAACACAACAGAGACTCGTCTAACAAACCTCTCTATGCCCAGTTTCAACATCTAGTGCCATTTCAGTGATTTTGTTTCACTTACCTCTTTTAATCCCATTTTTTGGGGAGAGGGCATCCTAAAAGCAATTTCTAAACATTTCAGACATAAACATGTCCGTGTTTTAAAAACAGAACTGTCGCAATATTATTAAACCAACATTATTAAAATAAACTACTCAAAATTATTTAGGTCCCAGTTCGTATTCAATTTACCCCAATTATCTAAAAAAAAATCTCATTTTAAATTTTATGTTGTTTTTTCCAAGATTTGGGAAAAGATCTTCTCACTGCATTTATTAATTTATTTCTACCAAGTTTCTGAAATTTTGTGACAGCCCCCTTCATCTCCCCTAAAAGTGTTTTAAGACTTCAAAAGTCTCAGGGTCCAAACAGAAGATACTCCGCTTTTCTTTGTGCCTAAGCTCCAGAACACCAAATCTTACTTCTCCTGAAGGCGCAGGGCAGTGATGGGCCAGCCTGCTTCCAGGATTAATAGAAAACACCTTGCAGATAGAGCAGAGAACTGGTGGAGGGAAACCTTCGCTTTGTTCAGAATAGCAGAAGGTTTTCGGCTACCTAACTTGGTTACCAACCCCAACACAGCCTAGCCTACACAGAGAAGGGAAGGTCAGTAAAATCCACAGTCCTCTGGTTGTGTGTGTTCATGTCCACCTTGAAGTTGGTGATAAATCTGCAGCTCTAGGTTAGAAGCCAAGCCCAAGGCTTGTACTGGGGACTGGGCTTCAGGAAGCAGGAGATGTACATAAGGGAGGAAGGACCTAGGATTCTGACATTAAAACCCTCCGTAAGGAGACCACCTGCTGGTTCACACATTGATAGATGCACAAGAAAACCTGGTCGGCAAGAGCTCTTTTGATAATAAGAGACCTGAAAGCGTCTTTCAGAGCAACAAGTGGAATATCTGTAGCAGCAACTATCCTCATCCTCAGTAACGTGCCCTGAGCAAGGGTAAGGCAGATTTGGAATGACTGTCATTGTTATGTGAGCGCAGTGTTACACGTTAGACCAATAAATTGCATAAATTAATAATGATCCTATAGCACATGGTATAATAAAACTTTAAATTGCTGGTAGAATTCAGCTTCCAAAGGACAAAAAGGGAGAATAGAGGGAGATTGGATAACGGGTGCCCCAAATCACTTAGCTAACAGGAAGAAGTACCAATGTGCAGTGGGGAGACCACAAATCCTAACCTGTTATACATTTATGAAGAACCGGAAGAGAGGAAGTCCAAGGTTCAAACATAAAGTGATGCTTAGGATACAAATGCTAATTACCCAGATTTGATCACTACATATTGTGTACATATATCAAAATATTCACACTGTGCCCCATAAATAGGCAAAATTCTTACATGTTAATAGAAATTTTAAAACACATTTCAGGAGATAAAAATGTTAACTATTCTGATTTTATCATTACATACTGTACACATGTACTGAATTTTCACTGGTACCCTATGGATTTGCACAACTGAAATAATTACTTAAAAATAAGTAAATATAGGGCTCAGCAGTTACAGTGCTTGCCTGGCATGTGCGAGTACATGAGTTCAAACCCCAGGACCACGTACACAACAATATCTCAGAGCAATGAAAGCCACATGAAAAACTAAATAAAATTAATTCTCTCTCTCTCTCTCTCTCTCTCTCTCACTGTCCCTCTCTCTTTAAAAAAATAAGTAAAAATAATTTAAAAATTTGAGAAAGCACTGTTCAAATGTGATATTACTATTATAAGGAAATTAGAATCAGTTTTCCCCAAGATGGCAATTGGTAATGCTTACATATACAGCCAAGATGTTTAGGAGTAGTGCAAGGTACTTGTGGAGGGAAAGTGGACCCCCGGTCCCCAATGTGCAGTCACCCCCTGCAATCCCAGCCTCCCGATCTCAGGTCAGGCAATGTGACAGTACCTGTAGCCTCCGGGTTCGGGTAGGGACTCTTGTCCTCATTTTCATTGGGTTGGAGGTCATCCATGTTGATCTAGGCAGCCGAGGGGAGAAGGAAGAAGAAGTAGGTTAGATATGTGCCAAAGTTTTAGGAGCTCAAAACAATCGTGAAATTGCTTTAGAGTCAGTGACCAAGCTCAAGCTCAAATACACATCCCCTATGAGGACATCAGAAGAAGGCTGGTTCCACCACGGTGCCTTCTTATGATCTCCCCAACCCTCCTGCTCCACCCCCTCAGCCTCTGTCTCCACCCTGGGTCTTCCTTCTTTTTCCATTCCTTGAGTGGCTGGCTAGAGGACTGGCTCTTTCCTCAGCCCCTTCCTTGGAGAGGGGGCGGAAGATGGCTCCTGCAGCTCCCAAAAGGAGGTGGCTACTCACCTTGGTGGTGGGTGGGGACTCCCCATCAGCAGTAATGGATTTCAACTCAATTTTCTCCTCCTTGGTCTCTTCCACCGCTGGCTTCTCCACCACCTCTTGTTTCTTCTCTGGGCTGGCAGTCCTGGCCGGTCAGTAGGAGAAAAAACCAGAAATGGATGTTTACTGGAGTGATAGGGGATAGTGCAGACAGGTAGGCACTGGCCTGAGGTCAGTTAGGGTCTTTGGGAGCAGAGCATCATATCGTTGATCTTTCCCCAGGGTTTGATGTGAGCGTGGTTTAATCCCAAGCACCACTAGGCTGGGCTGCCCCTGGCTTGGTCTGGCCTTCAGTTGGCCTCTCGTACTATTCAACTGCTTTAGCCCCTAAATCACAGAATGATTTTGGGTATCATTTAGGATTGGGTCTGGGAGGAATTTTACTAGGCATCCAGCAGAGGCTTGGCCGAGGACAGTCCCCTCTAGACAACAATGGAGCACAGAGCAGGGCCCCATCTTGCCTTCCCAGCACCACAGGGTGCAAAACAGTGAGGAAGCTTTGCTCCTTAGGGTGGAGCTGTCCCCCTCTGAAGGCTGCCTTCCTCCCCTCCCCTCCCTATACTCCCCAACTTTCTAAATAGGTGTGGAAATGTAACACTTGCAGAGACTATCATTTGTGATGGTTCTTGTTTCAGAGCAATGCCTAGGCATTAGGGGAAGGGCCCAACTTACTGGAGGAGGCCCCAGGCCTAGTCCTTCCAGAAGGATGGCTACTGGTAGCTGGTGCCATGTTCCTCTCCCACCAGTAGGAATGGCATTCCTGAATGCGGCCAGGTGAGCTTAGAGGGTTACCTGGCCAGCTTCTTTCTCTCCTTCTCTTCTTCCTCCTCCTTTTGGGCAGAGGTGAGACTCTCCGCATCAGCCAGGTTGTCCACAGCAATGGCCAAGAATACATTCAGTAGGATATCTGTTTGTGTCCATTCTTAAAGAAAATGACCTTGGCCTTGGGCATAGGGAGTAGGGAGGGATTAGGACGTGCAGAAGTAGAGTTCCCCAGCATAGACTCACTTTGAGTGGTTCAGAGCTCAACGGGGTCACATCACCTCTTCCCTCCCTACGGCCCTGCCGGCTATCTGGAGTTTTCTAGGTGGCTGAGAGCAGGATAGCTTGCAGGCTGGATCGGGGCTGGGAGGGAGGCAGCAGGTCCTGCCTTGCTCTTTAATTGCTGGGTTTCATTATTGGTTTCCCCACTGAGATGACTGGCTGTAATTGACATTATAAGCCAGTATTGTCTCTAGCAGAATGCAGAGTGCTCTTAAGAGCGGTTCATTATAACTGGGAGATGAGGAGGTGGCCTGTATCTCTGCCAACTCTTAATGTGAGTCTGCACATACAAAGACCCTTGGAGGGTCTGGCTGGAGCTGGCCAAATGCTTGGGAAATCCTAATTGAAACAGCCATTCGTGTGTTTCTCCCCACACTGCCTCCCCACTTCTCCTTACTGAAAGAAACACTGTGGGTTAGAGAACTGCAGAATCAAAGAAGGTAGAGCTGGAAAGGTCTTCAAGTTAGTCAAGTCTGACCTCTACCCCTGAGCACCCAGAAACACACCATTTCTCAGACAAGGACGCTGAAACCCAGGTAGGTAAAGTGCTTGTCCAAGGAGACTACTGAGCACTTTACCCATTGACCCTGGAACACAGGAGGGGCTTTGCATGCATTGTCCTGTTCAAATTCATAATGATCCTTTAAGTAGCAGCTGCTATTATTCTATGACAGGCTGAAAATCCCTTATTTGAAGTTCTGGGATCAGAAGTGTTTCTGACTTCAGATATTTCAATATTTTGGAATATTCACATATACATAATGAGGTATCTTGGTTATAGGACCCAATTCTAAATAAAAATACATTATATTTCACATATGCCTTGTGCACACACCTGTCAGCAATTTTACATAGTATCTTAAATAATTTCGTGCATGAAAGAGATTGATGGTATGGAGTTTTCCACTTAAGGTAACAGGTTGATCAGAAAATGGCTAATGTTTGCGGGGGAGAAAAGGAGGACCTTGGGTTTGAGACCCTAGGGACTTGCCCATGGCCAGGATCAGGAAGGATCTGTTGGGTCTGCCTGTGAACAGCTTCAGAGAGAGGAGTACTGACCGAAAAGCAGGGAAGAGAGATGAAGGTCATTTCAAGGACGATGGCTCAGTCCTCCTTCACTGACCATCCTATCTCTGAGTAGGTGTGACAGCCCAGGCGCCTCCAGGGGTGTTTGCATCGTAAGTGTGTGTGATTGGCTGCACATGCCACCAGGCCAGGGGGCGCCACTCACCTGCATTACCAACAGGCCATGCCTCCAGGAATTGGGCGAGGGAAGCCTGAACAGATTCAGGAACAGGAATGTACATCCCCAGGTTACTATGCCAAAGCCACAGGGTTCCACCCAGACCCGCCCCCATGCTAAAATAGTCCTAGGTTGGGCCATATTTTCTTCCCACGGCAGCCTTCCCCAGTTTGCCTGGGGGCCCTGTGGATGGTGCCCACAGTGTTCAGCCCGAGCCAGGGCCTGCAGGTCACACATGTGGCATTGTGCTGCAGGCTGAGGGCAGGGGCAGCAGAGTTAGGGGGCAGCAGCAAAGGATACAATTTCCACAGATGAAGAGGATGATGAAGTAAATACAGACTAACATCCCTGGAAAAGAGGGGCCGCCATAAGCCATGATCCCATCATACATCACCGAATTCCAGTCCTCCCCGGTCAGGATCTGAATGACACATTCCCACCAATAAGGGACACAGCGTTAGACCAACAGCAAACCCCAAAACTCCCCTGCCCTGCCCCCTATGTGAACACAAATGTCCAAAATCTCTTTTCCACTTCTATCGCTCCTTCTAGCCCCCCGATTCTCCTCCCCAGGAGTTCTGAGCTATTAACCTGGGCAAGACTGACTATCCTTAGACAAGATGCATGGCTACTGCCAAAAATTACTTGAGGAGTAACTAAAAGGACTTTGTGGTCAAAATATTTCCCACTATCTATATCCAGTGCCCGAGATGATCATCATTAGCCATTCCTGGGGGGAAGGGTTCAGGGCCCCTTTACCATGTTCATGGAGATGGTACCATGCTATACCCATCCCCCCCCAAACATTAGCCATTTGGGCACCATCCTAAAATTTTGGCCTCATTCACTTATTATTCATTTTTCTTTAGAAGTCAATGTACTTTTAAACTTAAATAAGTGTTACTTTAGCTTTGCTGTAAGCCAAAATAGCTATGAAATCACAACTCTTTGAGCTACTTATATAATTTCCCAGAGGCAAGCATGGTGGAGAAGAAAGACAGATATCCATCACCCTCCCTTTCCCATAAAGAGCTGAGCATTTTTTTTGTTTGTTTGGGGCTTTCATGTAGATTTCATTTGACTAAAGGGTTCCATGGCTAGGAAGCAGCTTTAAACTTAACTAGATCCCCGCTGCCAATGGTTTACCCACCAGTGGAATTCCAAGGGAGTTGAGTGGAGGGGGCTACAGAAAGAGCTGGATACACCAGGGCATGGATCCTCAGGGCTGATCTAGGCTGGCCTTTTTGCCCAGTGAAAGGGTGACACTTCCCGCCACCTTTTCAAGGTTCCTTCTTCCTCCCACCACCCTGCCATCTACTCCACCACTGCACCACCCTCCCGGTCAGAGGTCCAGCAGAGAAGAGTCCATACCTGAAACACAGTGAGGAGGGACTGCGGGAAGTTGTCAAACGTGCTTCTCCGAGTCTGCATCTCATCAAAGTTGAATTTTCCTCCAAAGAGCTGCATCCCCAGGAGGGAGAAGATGATGATAAAGAGGAAGAGCAGCAGGAGCAGGGAGGCGATGGACCGCACAGAGTTCAGTAAGGATGCCACCAGGTTGCTTAAGGAGTTCCAGTACCTGAGGACAGAGGTTAGCCTGCTTTTCCTCTGCCCTCCTTCCTGTCAGTCCTCATCCACTTGCCCACTGAAAGTTCTCAGATGAATCACCACCTCCTGCTGTTTCCCCCTGCCCCATGATGGTGGTGTGAACTGGACTCACAATTAGAGTGTGGAGCTAATAAATTCAAGTTCAAGATCAGTAATGTGTAATGATGAAGAGATGGAGTGCTGGGGTCAGAAGCCTGAGTTCCCATCCAGCTGGGCCAGTTGCTGGCTGTATGTGCCGTAGGAAAAGCCACTCAGCTGCCCTATTTTCCGCCTCCCCCTCTGAAAAATTGGAGATAGGAGTAGCATGTATTTCACTAGGTAACTGGGAAGGCTGCATGAGATAATTCCCTCACCCTCAAAAGTCCACAGCATTAGTGCCTGGAACACAGTTGATAAAAGTAATTAGTTACTATCATTGTTCACTGTTGCTCTTTAAACAGGAAAAAAAGTTGTTTTTTTTTTTTTTCTCTCTCAAGAATATCATTCTGAGGCAGCTGCCTCATAGGGGTATGAATTAGGCCACCTGTGGGTAAAAGAGGGTTCAAGGTTTAACGTTTCCCAAATTTACCTAGCCCTAAGGGTTGGTTTTCATAAAGCCTTCCTTTGGAAATTTGATTCAGTAGCTGTAATTGGGGGCTCAGATATTTGTATTTTTAACAAGCATCCCATATGACACTGATAAGCAGGTAAGTTTGGGAAACACCAATCACAGCAATCCTATTACACCCATTGGGGACATCTCAAAGCACGTGTCTTCTGTGAGCAGGGCGGAGAGCTCTGCTCTGAGCAGAGGTGGGTATTGGATGGGTACCTGGAGAAGAGGTCCCACACCTTATGGTCATTGGAGCCCCTCCACTGTCTGTACAGAGGCTCTTCATGGCCTAAGGGTACCCTGTTCTCTTGAAAAAGTGCAAGGGGGGAATCATCTAATGGCTCTTGGATATGGCTGGGGCACTTTTGTAAGGGTTGGTTCAGGATCAGAAAATGCACTATTGCAACAGGGACACAGCCACTTCGGGCTGTGCCTTTCCCCTGAAGCTCTGCCTCTGACCTGCCTGCCTTCTGATTCCCTCCTCTTCAGAGATTCCCACTCCTTCCCCAGTCCTTCAGGGAACTGCTTTTGCTGCTTCAGTGAACCATGTGAACCACTCCACGGCTGCTCCACAGCTGCACCCCATCCCGGGCACTTCTCTCCAGAGAATGGATCCAGATTAAGTGGCAGAAGCAGATGGGCCAACAGTTTGGATGTAAACACGAACTTCTTTCCAACCTGGATCTTTTGATGTTGCTCTCTCCTTTGCAAAATCAGCCTTTCCCCATCTCTCTTTTGCCTTCCAGTCACAATGACCAAATTCAGGTCAGAATTTGTTTTATACGTATACGGGGATAAGTTTGACGGAGTGCACTAGACAAGGAGGCAGAGATAAGGTGAGGTGGGAGGAACATTTCCTGACCCGGGATCTCTTGGGAGAGGAGACTGTGGCAGAGAAGCAAACTGAGTCATCAGGAGAGGCGATCTCATTGGGAGAGGCTGGGCAGGAAAATGGCCATTGGTGGGTAACTGGAGAGGCTGGCAGCAGAGTTGGCATTAGGAGTGATTGTGGTCAAGAGTGTCAGGCCATTGGGCCAAACACTGGATAAAAGTGTTTCAAAGGTTAGGAGAGAACTCTCCTGTTGTACCCCACAACCTCCTGCCTTCCTCACTCCAATGGATAGCCTGGGAAAGTCTGGGTTTTACATGGTGAATGGAAGGTGATTCATAACATCCACTGTGGTATGCCAGAAGGCCTAATTCCCTACCCCATCATTGTCCCTGTCTCAGGAGGGGCCAGGCTTTATGCCTCTCTCTCAATCCCATGTCAGCAAACTCCATCTTCAAAACAAATCCTGAATTTGGCCAGCTCCCATCGCCCCTCTCACCCTGTCCAGCCTGCCAGACTCTCTCCTTTGCATTTATGCCATAGCCTCTTTCCTGGTGGTCCTGCTTCAGCTCTAGCTGTCTGTAGCCGTTTTCTAGCCACGTCAAGCCTCAACCATGCTTCAGCCCCTGAACCACTCCTTTTGTTCCTTGGAGTCCTCATGAAGTCCCAACAGACCTGCAAGGTCAGGCTCCCACTGCTTCAGCAACCTGCTACATTTCCTCCTCCTCCTCCTCCTCCTCCTCCTCCTCCTCCTCCTCCTCCTCCTCCTCCTCCTCCTCCTCCTCCTCCTCCTCCTCCTCCAGTCACACCAGCCTCCTCACTGTTTCTCCAAGTTTCAAATGCTCTGCCTCCCTGGGCCCTGCTCTTTCTACTGTCTTTCTGGAAGACTCTTTAACACCCGTTGGGATTCTTGAGTTCTCTCACCTCCCAGTGCAGGTTTCCCTGACCTCTACTCTAGTCCCTTATCCTGCTTAAAAATATCATTTATCACCACCTGACAGCTGCTTATTTCTTTGTTCAGTGTCTGTTTCTCCTCTCCAGAACATAAGGTCCAAGGGAGAAGGATTTCATTTGTTTTGTTTGCATCCCTAGCACTGAGCAGTGCTTAGCACCAAAAAGGTCCTGCATGGCTGGAGCAGTGGCTCAGCGGTTGGAGCGCTTGCCTGGCATGCGCGAGGACCCAGGTTCAAACCCCAGCACCACATACACAACGAAGTGTCGGGAAAACAAAGGCCAGATGAAAAACTAAATAAAGTTGATTCTCTCTCTCTCACTCTCAAAAATAAATAAATAAATAAATAGTGCTCCAACCAGTATTCTCTTGAAGGAAGGAATGCACTTTACTATAAGTGTGACACATTTGTAGTTACTGGAGGGAAAGGCAAAAGGTCCTGGAGTCACAGAGACGCTTCAGTGTGTGTGTGTGTGTGTGTGTGTGTGTGTGTGGTGTGTGTTACGAAGGATAGGGTGGTGGGACCTCTCGTGTATATACCTCAGTTGAACATACAGGGAGCCCAATGGGGAGGACTGACTGTCTGCACCTTCCCCCATGTCACTCATACTCCTTCAGCTTCCCTAAACCCATGGGTAGGGACTTCCTAAGATCCCCAACTGTTCCATCCTCAGACCATGTATCAAACTAAAATGGGTCGATTTTGCTCACAGAGAACAGAACAGGGTGGCCATGGTTTTCAGATCTTGGGTGAGCATCTCTGCAAGAGCATTAGGAACACGCGCCCCCACTTGGGGAGCCCTCCCATCCTGGTGGGCATGTGCCAGCTCCAATTAGATGACTGCAGCCAGGTGCACAGGCACCAGCACTTCCACCACAAGAGGAATACCTGGGCTCAAAAGATACTGCACCTTGCACCGGTAATGTGGCTAAGACAAATGAAAATCATGGGTATGTGTGCTGTTTTTCTTCAACTGACTGTTGCTTCCTGTCAACAGGGCAAGATGGAGTTGTGCCCTGAGGCTGGCCTGCCACCTGCACTTTCTGTCCTTTTGGAGCAGGAATAAAAGAGTCAAACTGGAGCCAGCTAAAAGGTGCTCAGCTTGCTGAACTGTCCATCCCCAAGCATGTGGAGAAGCACTCTCTAGGAGACTGAGACCAAGGCATTGCTGACATGACATTGTGGCAAACGATGCTAATGGGATCCAGAGGTGAAGAGCTGGACTTCCAGACCAGCACACCTTGGCTGATGGTGGGGGGGTGTTTGGAGTCAAGGGTTTCATTATCATTGATACAGGTGAGATCTGTATGTACTCAGGTGGCGGCTTGGGAGTGGGCAGAGTGACATGAAAGACTATTTAGACAAAATGGCTGATAGTCCTGCGGTCTGCAAACCCTGTCCTTCTTATTGCCAATCTGACTCCCCACAGCTATTACTGCCATGTCCTGCAGATGGGATGATGGCCTCCTATCCCAGAATCACCCTCCTTTACAGAAAGACTAGCTGGTGGTAAGCGAGGGGGATTAATGACACACAATAACAATCAACATAGGCTTTTTCCTAATTGATCAAAAAATATGAAATGTACACACTCACATACCAAGAAGTGAAGAGCTCTGTAGAAAAGTGAGAAGAATCAGAACAAAATACTTGGTGTCTCTGGCCACAGACTTTGTAAAGTACCTGAGGATACCTAGGCATTTGTCTTCAGAACAAGGGACATGTATGCCCCTGAGCACAGGGCTCACATGCAGTGCCCAGAGGCCCATGGGCAGCCTGGAGCCTCCCTGCCCACCCCCAGACACTCCACCTGCACCACTGTCCCTGCCATCAATTTTCCTTTTCCATTCTCCTGCCACTCCGGGTCACCCTCTCCAAAGTGGGTCTGCCTACCCTGCTCCCCATCCAACCTGGCTGTTTTCTCTTTAAACTATGGTGCATTGGAAAGTTTTTGACCTGATCAAGTGCTCTGCTACCCAAGTTCTCTCCTTTGCTGTCTCCCCTGTCCCCAGCCTTCTTTGAGACCTCTCACTTGCTGATTATCCATTCCCTATGGTTATCTTGTCCCTCTACCTCTCCTGTTTAAGTTACCACCCTCTGTTCAGGGACACTTTGATCACCATTTGCTTCCCTCTGTGACTCTGTCTCTGGATTTGGGGCTCTGTGGAATTCTTCTTCCTCTTCTACAATATAGAGTGACCTGAGCCTTTCTTGAACTAGAACTTTTATCTAATGAACCCTTTGCTTCAAAAAGCACAGGGCTGGGTCCTTTACTTTTATTCTGGTATAACACAAGGCCTTGAACTTGCTATAAATAAAAGAACTTCAAAATAACATCGCCAGTTGCTTTGGATGTTTTACAAATGGCCCACATTACTCCCTCTCTGTTCCAGAGAAGGTCATAACTAATTTTATACCTGTCCCAACCATTCTTATCTTGAGGGATTAAAAAAATCCTCTTAGTTTTGGTGTCAAGCGATCTATTATTGGAAGAGTGTTTATAAAGTAAGCTTCATGTGACAAACTTGTGTGGTGTGGGCTTCATGGAGGTTATGGAGTGAGAAGGAATGAGAGTCAGGTGAGAACCTGGGGAAGCAGGTAGCATTCACTCAGTGATGAGGCTCAGGCTGGCTCTCACTGCTCCCTGGACCGGCCACAGCAATGCAAACAGTAGGCGTCCTGAATCAGGACTTCAGTGAAGTTGAGCCCTGGCCTTTGCATAGACCATGGAGTCTGCAGGCATTAGGAATACAGGAGGCTGAAGTATGGGCATATGCTGGGCCAGGAGGTGCCACAGAGAATTCTAGACTATCTTGGCCAGGGTCTGGTATAGGCTCAGGCCCCCAGCCTCATCTACTGATCCAATTCTACTGGTACCTGCCCCTGCCTGCTCCATCCTAGCAGGGCTGGGAGTCCTACTTTATGTTTTTCACTTTATAGTCAACCCCTGACTTGACTGACAAGTTCAAAGGACCTATCTTCTCTGTTTGCATCAGTGGCCTTGGTCACACTGAAGATGGACGCTGCATGGGGAACATCACCTGGCCAGGATGATAAGGCAGTCTGGCTTTGCCTTTGGGATGGCCTTAGGAGGGTTCTCTGAGCTTCTGGATCATACAGCTACTCTGTGTTACGTAGTTGGCCCTTACTACCTAAGACGCGTCAGGCTTAGGGAGGGAGTACATTTCTTCCTCACCTGTGTTTTCGTATCCCCAGAAAAAGACACCAGCATGCAAGCACTTGACTCTGAGTTGCTTTCTCCATAGACCCTAGCCTGGGAACAGGGCAAATGCCAAAGGCCTCTTTAACAAAGGCCCTCAGTGAGCTCAGAGGCTCCATGGGTCCTTGAGGAGAGTGATGGCTGGAAGGTGGTGGGGACAGCTGGGGAGGAGTGGGTGTTGGACTGGTGTTCACTGCCAGACTCTTGCGGGGACATGGAGGCCTTTAGAGTCTGGAGGATTCGTGAATGACTTGGGACTTGATGGCACCCAGGATTCATGTGTAAATGTGGCTAATCTTACATTGCAGGGCCTGGAGATGATGCAGGGGAGGAGAAATAGAGAGTGATTGATAGAAGGTTTAAGGGGAGGGAAATCAGTAAGTGCTACAGGAATCTTGGTGCATTTAAAAACCAATTGCATAAAAAATGAGATGCAATTAATAAACTGAAATCACATCCAGATTTAATCTATCGGAAGCCCTTCTTCCTCCCCACAGAAAGATATGGGCTGACACAGAGTAGATGCACTAGATATTGAAACTTGGCAACACTCAGAGCCCCATAAAGCTCCAAAGCAATAGGAAAACCCCCCAATTCATCATGCTGCTAGAAGGCTGGCTGTTATGGGTAATTTACCCACAGATGACAACAATTTTGGCCATGTGCATGCCTCGTTGTTCCGAGGTAGAAATCTTGTCTTCCTCATTCTTTCTTATTATATAATTTCCCACTCAGAGCCCTATGAACACTCAGTCGTAAACTGACTTATAGACTAGTACAGGGCTCTCAGTCTTTTTTCCCCACGAGATATGTTGGATGGATGATATTCACAGGCACTCTATTCAACTGAAGGTGTTCTCAGATTTTAGATTTTGACAAAATGTAAAAAATATAAGCACACTAGTAATTCATTTTCATCATAATGGTGTCCTTGAGATCTCTGGTCCCTTCGGGAAACATGGCTGGACTCAGCCAACCCTGGTTTTGCCCACTCATAAAATCATTCGGGAATGCAAGTCACAGAGAGTAATGGTGTCACAAAGACAATGTTGAATTTACTCTATTTTTAAAAAAATCATCTACAAACTTTGGCACTTTAGCTTTCAGTAATATCAGATTACTTGCTACACACTGTTCAACTGCTCTGGCCATGGCAAGGTGTCAGGACACCATAGCTGAGAACCACTGGTCTAGATCAGTAGGTCCCCAATCTTGGGCTATGTGCCCTGCTGTGGGGGAGAAAGGCAGCATGGGATTATATGAAGGGCCCCAGGAATTCACAACTACATCTAGCAGAATAGCGCTCTCAATAAGCAGGCCATCTTGCATTTCTATTATCACATTTCAAATGCATATGGATGTGAAGGGATACATAAAATCTGAACTAATTTAAAAGCTTTGCTGAATTCATAGTAGCTTTGACCATTGTGTTTTCTCAATCAAAAACTATTAAAAGTATGACTGCTAGTGGGTAGGCAGGAATTCCTAGGGTTAAACACCTGTGCTTGAGGTGGGGGGGTTGGGGAGGGAGAGATGTTGCTGCATCCCTTCAAGTTCTTTTATTTTATTTTATTTATTTGGATAAAGTCCTTAGGAGAAGACCACAGACCAGGCAAATCACCCCAAATCACTCTTTTGGGTGACCCAGAGTGAACCTTGCTCATTATAATCTCATCATAATGCTAAATTTTCCACCCAGGATGTGTTCCCACCCACCATTTTCAAACATGCAATGTATAAGGACACATGATCTCAAAGTACACATGTGCAGGACTCTGCCTGCACCTACATGTGATATTAAGTCTCCACAGTAGGAATAAGCATGAATTTCCCCAATAAAATCCCCATGCTTGGGCTGGAGCGGTGGCTCAGCGGTTTCGGCACTTGCCTGGCAAGCACAAGGACCTGGGTTCAAACCCCAGCACCACGTACACAACTAAGTGTTGGAGCAACTAAAGCCATGTGAAAAACTAAATAAAGTTGTTTCTCTCTTTCTCTGTCTCTCTCACTGTCCCTCTCTCTTAAAAAAAAAAAGTCCCCATGCTTCTTTTGTTTGGGAAGATACTCTGCTTTGGGAAATATCCCCAGTGCACTGCTTTCTTGCTATAAATTATAAACCATTTTTACTCTTTTGTCCCTTGGTTGTGCTTATTGGCTTTGCTCTCAGCAAAGGATGAACCCAATGCATTGTCACATAATCTTGGAATGGTTAGGGGCTACAGGACAGAGGAGACAGAGGAGAGGTGAGGATCAAGTTTTTCGATTGCATATGGATGTCTATATTTTAAGGCAAGAGAATGGACAAAGGATAGCCGTGAGAAATCAGGCCAGTGATTCTCAAAGTAAGGTCAGTGGACCATTGGTGTAGAGCTCTCCAGCAGTTGCTGACTCATCTGCAGAGGTGAAAGTTCTTAGAGAGTTCCCTAAGGTGTCCCACCAAGTTTGAGAATCAGTCACTGGTTCGTACTACATTGTAGAAAATGTTTCTTCAACATACGAATAATAGTGAGACATTGCAAAGTATTCTCAAGGGTCTCTAAAAGGAGGCAAAATATACCTGTTTTATGGCAGCATCACACAGGTGACCCATGTCAAGGCTGTTTAAGGAATCACAGTGTCCACCCTTGGCCCATACTCTGGGTATTTCCTTGGTCACTAGAGTGCTTTGTGCTTACAAGTCTGGGTTGGAAGACAAGGAACAGAGGAAGCACAGGATTCCTCAGCACAACCAGGTGTTGTTATTTTCCAAAAGCTTCCAGGAGAGTTTGGAGACTTGAAAAGAGGAAGATGATGGTCTCTGGCCAAATAGCTTCCAATTAAATGATGGAATTTTGTGTTGCTATGCCTTGGTGGGTCCAATACATGAGTTTGACCACCTTCTCACCCAAGCCTGGGTTTAGCTCCAGCCTCCATAAATGAGGGAAAACATTCGACCCTTGACTCTCTGGATTTGGGTAACTTTGCTCAGCATGATTGTATTCGACCCACTAAGGGCATAGCAACACATAATATGGGGAAACAGACTTGTAGGGGGAAGCAGGAGGGAAGAAGTGGGGGGCGGTGGGAGAGAGAGGGAAGATAGGGAGAGATCTAGGAAGACAATCAATTTACCCCCCTGCCCGTTGAGAAGTCAAATAACAATAATACTTATGTAAGCATTTAATTTAGGAAAATTCACAATCATATATGCATATATATACATAAATGTATATGGATGTTTTTATATGTTATAGAGGTATAATATAGAAGAATCAAGAGACTGGGGTGTTTAGGATTAAAAAGCAGATCACATTGTTGCTTTATGATTGTACAACAACTTGATCCTTGCTTTAAAAAAATGAAAAAAATAATGGAATTATTCTGTTAACAAACTTTCTAGAGGTTTGAAAATACTGTTAATCCTTCTTGTGGATGGGCTATGAAAAGCTTTCTGATCAAGATAAATTTTGAAAAATAGCTCGTTGGCAATATTTTCGCATTAGGAATAGATAAATTAATGATCCAAATAGAATGAATGCTCAGTTTCTTAAACATATTCTAACCATATCCAGCAGCAAGATTGCTTTTCTACAGGGAAAAAATCCCCAAATCTCAAAACATGGACTTTTGAGAATTATTTAAAAGGCATTGAAAAAAACTGCCAAGCTAAAATTAGATTTTACCAGACTCCAGGAGTAGCAAGTTGAATCACCTAACCAGAACCCATGTGCAAAATTTATTTAGGTCCTGTCTCAGCGTAGAAAACAAGGCGGTTCAACATATCACAGTGGGGTTAGGAGCACACAGACAGTTTGAGAGAAGACCTGCTTTTTACTTCCAGTGTTACCTGTGAGCAGTTTGTGTTGACTTCAGGCAAGAAACTCTCAGTTTCCTCATCTGCAAAATGGGAATACTAATAATTATAGTACTGGTCCTTATCCTCTTAGAGGCAGTTGTGAGGGTTCATGGAGCTACTGGATATCAGCGTCTGGATCACCCTTTCTGGCACATAATGAGCCCTGGTGCAAGCTAATGATTATCATTATCATTATTAACATCTCTACTATTTTTACTACAAACTGAGAACTTCTTGTCATGCCAGTATATTCAGGATCATCAGGAAGAGCTCTTTTGCAGGAGAGAGGGACGGAGGTTATTATAGCAGAGTGTTAAATGTGTGGATTTAAATTTTGCATGCCCTTGAAGTCCCTCATCTGATATTAAATCTTCCCTAGGGATTCTCTCCTGTACCCAAGTTCCCGTAGCAGCTATCTTCCCCGCATATACTTCGTCATCTCATTATGTCTTAGATTTTCCTTAATCTATTCATATGAACAATCTTCACCTCCCCCACCAGATGATAAATTTCTCCTGGGTTCACTTCATACCATCTCTCTCTCCCTCTTTCTCTCCCTCTCTTCTATCCCTATTTATCTATCATCTATCTATCTATCCATCTATCTATCATCTATCTGTCATCTCTCTCGCTCTCAGAATTCAACACCGTACCCTCATAAGCAACACAACGACATTTTGGTCAATGGACTATATATATGACAGTGTGGTGATCACATAAGGATGATATTTCCTGTGATGTCATAGTTATTCTAGTTTGTGTGGATTTTCTTGTCAATGTTCACAGAATGGTGAAATTGCAAAATGTTCTCAGAACATACCTCTATCACAAAGTGACAAATGGCTGTATATATGGTGGCTAAAGAAATAAGAGTCTGAAAATGTGTACGTGTAGATTACTATTAGTCCTTTTCCTCTTCCTTCTGCTGATAATAGAAATGATACTAACTGAAGTAATAATAAAAGCTCTAGTTATTGAGTGCTTCCTGAGCTGACACTGAACTGAAGGCATTTGAACGGGTTGCCTTGCTGGAATCTCAACATTATAGGAACCTGAACATACTGAATGGTTGCTGAGAGAATTGTGGAGAGAACAGGGAGACCTAGAGAGTCTTTGCAGGGCCCTAGTGACTCTCTCAGTCAAGTTCAGAACACCCTGAACCAGCTGTGATGAACTCAGTCCTTGAGCTGGAGACACTAGCCACCATCTTTTTCTTTCAACACAATAGCTCCTATTATCAAGGTTTCCCCAGAGCAGAGAGTGTTTTTTATTTTTTTGTGGTGGTGGGACTTCCCAAATCAGAGATTCTTAAGAAGAAGGGCTTCCAGTGAGAAAGTTGGTCTATTATCATGTGTTAAATCCAGATAAGATATAATGCTATACAACATAATCCTTTTTTAGAGATATGGGGGGAAGGGGAAGGGAGGGATAAGGGTGGGCAATTGGGGGGGCACTCCTGGGGGTAATTGTAATATCCAGAATCTATACACATTTTATATTATTTTGTTAAAAACTTGTATGGTTGTTCAAAAATAAAAAAATTTTTAAAAAAGAAGGGCTTCTATCTTGGGGGGGAAGTTTGAGAAGCTTCCTCCATGTGCTTTTGACATGTCCTTCTAAGTTGATCACAGCCCCTATTAAGAAAGTGTATTACACTGCCTATCAGATATATATCTCAAAGAATTTTTATGGAACAAAACGCACATATTTGGGGAGGGCCTCCAATGCTTTCCCACTCTATTTCATTCTTTCATTAAAAATGATAGTTGCAACAAGAAAGAATGGAATTCTGTCATTTGTAGCAACAAGGGTGGAACATTAAAATAAATGAAATAAGTCAGGCGTAAAAAGGCAGGAACTGCATGATTTTACTGATGTGTGGAAGCTAAAAAATTGATCTCAAAGAAGCAGAGAATAGAATAGTGGTTTCCGGAGGCAGGGAAGAGGATGGGGGAGAAGGATACAGAGAAAGGATGGTTATGGGAAGAATATGGGAGAGGAGGTAAAAGGGGGGCAGTTGGATAGGAGGAATAATTTCTAATGTTCTGTAACAATAGGTTAATTATGGTTGATAATAATTAATTGATTGTTTCAAAATAGTTTGTGGAGATGATTTTGAATGTCCCCCAAAGAAAGAAATAGTAAATGTCTGAGTCGATAGATTTGCCAATTCCTCTGATCTAATCATTACATTGTATATAAGCATCAAAATGCCACACTGTTCCCCAAAATATGCACAAATATTATATGTCAATTAAAAATAAAAAAATAGTAAAAACTAAAAACAAATCAAATAAATATAAATAATAATTGTGAGAATGTGGAGAAATTGGAGCCCTAATATTGTACACTGTTGGTGGGAATATAAATGGTCTGATTTCTATGGAAAATAACTTGATAGTTTCTCAAGATGTTAATCATAGAGTTAGCAAATGACATAGAAATTTCATTCCTAGGTATATACCCAAGAGAAATGAAAACTTCCATCTCTATAAAAACTTCAACATGGATGTTCCTAGCAACACCATTGTAGCCAAAAATGGTAACGAATTAAATCTCAGCACTGCTGAGTGATAAGCACAATGTGATATAATTGTTCAGTGATAAGAAGATCTTACACAGGGGCTCGAGAGGTGGCTCAGTATCAGAGCACCTGCCTGGCATGCATGAGGACCAGGGTTCAATTCGTAGTACAGCATACATAATTAAGTGGAAGAAAAACAAAACAAGATGAAAAAATAAAATTGATTCTTTCTCTCTATATAACTCTCTCTCTCTCTCTAAAAAAAGATCTTATACATGCTACAACCTGGATGAACCCTAAAAAAAATTACACTAAGTGAAAGAAGCCAGTCGTAGGAGTTCACATAATGTGTGATTTCATTTATATGAACAGTTCACAATAGGCAAATCTATAGAGACATAAATATTAGTGCTTGCTTAGGGCTGGGAGGGAAGGTGAGAGAAACGGGTACTGATGAAAATTAAAATGAAAGAGTTTTGCGATGGTTGAAAAACTCTAAGTAGACAAAAGTCCATTGAACTATACCTTCCAAAGGAGTGAATATATAATAGATGGATTATATCTCAGTCAGGTTGATTAAAAATGATGGTTGAGTGGGCTGGAGTGGTGGCTCGGCAGTTTTATGGTGCTTGTCTGGCATGCATGAGGATGTGGGTTCGAACTTCAGCACCACATACACATACACAACGAAGTGTCAGAATTTATGTATGTATTATAATGCAGGGGCTGGAGCGGTGGCTTGGCGGTTACAGTGCTTGCCTGGCATGTGCAAGTACACCGGTTCAAATCCCACACCCACATATACAACGAAGTGTCAGAGCAATGAAAGCCATGTGAAAAACTCAATAAAAATTGATTCTCTCTGTCTTTCTGTCTCTCTCTCACTGTCCTCTCTTTAAAAAAAAAAAAAAAATATATATATATATATATATATTATAATGCTTTGTTAGAAGCATGTTTGATTGTTCAACAAATAAATTTCTTAATAAAAAACTAAATAAAATTGATTCTCTCTATCTCTCTCTCTGTCCCCTTCTCTTAAAAAAAAATGATGGTTGTGATCCAAGGAATTGGTCTCCCTCCATCAGTACACGAGGGTTCCAATTTCTCCATATCCTCCCCAATGATGTTACGCTCTGTTGTGTTTTTTAAAAAACAGAATCCATCCTAATGAGTGCGTCTGGGAGAGATTCTTGGGTATAAAGAGGGTGCCTGAGTGATTGGGCTCTCCCTTTTTTTCTCCTGCCATGAATTTGAACATGATAGCTCAGTCTCCAGAAGCTATCAACACAGTTGAAAACTGTCTTGGAGCAGGCTGCCTAATATTGCAGCCCCGTCCCAACCTCTTCATGAGAATCAAACCTGTCCTGGAGAGTGAGGAAGACTGCAGTCTCTGGGTGGTGGGTGGACAAATGGAGGGGTGTGAGTAGGAGGGAGAGGGACGAAAGCTGCCCATGTCACCATACCCATCATCTTGCTCTACAGTTAATGAATCTCCGTTGTATCTGCAGCAGCTCCTGCCCAGCTAAAAACACTCCATTTCTCAGCCTTCCTAACAGTTAGGGCAGCCAACGAGAACAGAAACCCTTGGTGAAACTTCTGGGAGAGATTTTTGTCTCCAACTTTTAAAATTGTGCTAAAATACATATAACATGAAAATTATCATCTTAACCATTTTTAAGTGTACCGTTCAAGGGTATTAAATACATTCAAAATGCTGTACAAACACCACTACCATCTCCAGAACTCTGGAGAAACTGAAATTCTGTACCCATTAAATAATAACTTTCCAAGGCTGGAGCGGTGGCTCAGCGGTTACGGAGCTTGCCTGGGATGTGCAAATACGCGCACTTTCAAACCCCAGCACCACGTACGCAACGAAGTGTCCAAGGAATGAAAAGTCACATGAAAAACTAAATTAAAAAATTGCTTCTCTCTCTCTCTCTCTCTCTCTCACTGTCCCCTCTTTCTTAAAAACAAATAAACAAACAATAACTTTCCTTTTCCCTGTGTTCCTAGCCCTGGCATCCACCCTTCTACTTTCCGCCTCTAGGGTTTTGACCACTCTAAGTACGTCACTTAAGTGCAGTCATGCCGCATCTGTTTCTCTGTGACTACTTCACTTAGCATACGTACTCAAAGTTCATCCATGATGCAGTCTGCTGCAGATTTCCTTCCTTTTAAAAGTTGAATGATTTTCCACTGTATGTATACACCATAGTTTATTTATCCATTCATCTGTTGATGGATGGACTCTTGGGGTGCTTGAACCTTCTGTCTCTTGAGACTGATTCTGCCATGAACATGGATTTACAAATGTCTCTTTGAGATCCTGCTTTCAAAGCTTCTGGATATATACCGAGAAGTGGAAGCTATCTCGTGACGTTGGGGTGGAGTCTGCACAAGGATGGTGAAGCAAAGGACAGAGGAAGAGACTGGGTCTCAGTCCCCTTAGTGGCCCACCTTTGGGCTTAATATGTGGCTGAATTGCATGGGCCACTAAGTTGGAGCGTCTGGTGTTAGAAACTGAGAGAACTTTAAGCAGCCCAGCACCTGAATGACCCAGCAATTCCCTCTGTTGTGCACAAGCTGAAGCTCGACCTGCCCAGAAACAGCAGCTGTTCTCCCACTCAGGCCTGTCCACCTCCCTTACCTTCTGGAAGAACTTCTCCCCAAGTCCTATTTCCAAAGGAAATTGGGGAGCCACATACCTTGTGATTTTAAATATCCTCAGTAGCCGGACACATCTCAGCACAGAGATGCCCAAGGGAGACATGATCTTGGTCTCCACCAGGATGGTCTCCAGGATGCCCCCACACACGATGAAGCAGTCGAAGCGGTTGAAGAGGGACACGAAGTACGCCTGCAGGCCCAGGCTGTACATCTTCAGGAGCATCTCCGCCGTGAAGAGGGCCAGCAGGGCCTTATTGGCGGTGTCTGGCAGGTTCGGGAGAGGAGTAGGGTCCAAGCATGGGGGTGAGAGGGAAGCAGAGAGGGAAGAGAAGAAAGAAAGCAGTAATGATCACACCTAGAGAAAAAAGACCCAGCACTCCTTCCCTCCTGTGGCACTTCTCCCATCCACTCCTACCAGAACAAATGATGAGGGCCAACCCAACAGCAAAGGGACATCTAATTAAATCATAATAAACGTTTATTGAGTGTCTAGCACGCATCAAAGGCTTTGTATGCATTATCCTGTTTACCCTTCACGGAGATTCTGTGAGCTCTGGTTTCATTACCGTCAAGCCCAGTTTTTAAAGAAGAAATGGAGGTTCAGAGAGGCTAGCAATTGGCCCAAGTACACCAGCCAAAAGTGAAAGGCAGGCTGTCTGTGTCTAATCTTTTTTTCTGTCTTTCTTAAATAGAGACGGACAGAGAGAGATGGAGAATCAACTTCATTTAGTTTTTCATCTGGTTTCTGTTGCCGGGACACTTAGCTGTGTATGGGGTGCTGGGGTCCGAGCCCGAGTCCTAACGCATGCCATGCAAGTGCGATACCACTGGGCCACCGCCTCTGAGTGTGATCTTTTAACCACTAGACTGACTGCCTCCAGGGATTCTGAAGTGCAGCCCTCTCCCTGGGAGTGAGGCTGGAGAGACGCTGTGGGGCAGATCCCCTTTAGTGGTCCAGTGGTAGGGGGATGGGTCCTGACCGGTCTTTGGGGGCAGTTTCTTGGGTTCAGGTGCTGTTTCCTAGTCTCATTTTCATGTGTGCTGGGAAAAGCCACCTGGAGGTTTTAGTAAGGCATGAAGAATTCAAGATATACTCCAGGAAGTTGGCAGCCAAGGATCTCAGAGAGCTAAACAAGCTGCACCTCACGGCTGTGTCACCAAGGCCCAACAGTGACTGTGGGGACAGGCAGATGGGACGGGCCCATTCGGTTGCGTTGCATCTGTTTATAACAGGATTGTGCATTTCACTGTGCAGTGTGCAAGCTGTCAGACCTTGGTGTCTCCAGCAGGGAACCTGCTAAGAGCCACAGCCACTGGCAGCTTTCCCACCAGCCTTCTGCTGGGGAACCCAGGGCTGAGATAGCAAGGGTGGACGGGGACAGAGCCAGGGGCTGCCTCTCACCTTGCACTTCGGTGAGCCAGTGCGGCTGGTTGTAGTGTTCCGAGGCTATGGTGAGCGTGTTGAGGAACACCAGGAAGATCACGAGCCAGTAGAAGACATTGGACTTGACGGCAGCGCGGCACTTCCTTCTGCAGAACCGGTTCCACCTGCGCCAGTAGCGGCTGGCAAGGGGGCAAGGAGAGGAAGATGAGGCTGGCTGTGAAATGCAGGTTTCCGCCACCATGAAGTGTACCACGGTGGCTTCGTTCCACACTTAACTGACCTGGTCTTACTAGAGCACAGCAGCCTGGTTGGCAAGGAGACAAGCTTTCCATCAGCTTCGCTGGGCTCACTGCTTAGCTGGCCTTGAGCATGCCCATGAATGTCTCTAAGCTTTCCTTCTCTCATATGTGGCATGGGAATAGGGCCAACCTCACAGCGTTGTTGTGGGCATTGATAAATGGCATGTAATGCATCTGGCACAAAGCTGAAGTGCTCCATCAAGGAAAGGGTCTTTACTTTCTAATGATGGCATTAGGATTGGAAGGACCACCAGCGGTGGTGACAGTGACAGGACTAGTAATGGTTACCATTAATGAAATCCCCCACTGCCTAATACCTTCTTAAGACTCCTGTGCAAGTGTTTAGACAATTCTGCAAAGCAGCATTGTTCTTCTGTTGCAGAAGAGAAAACTATGGGCCATGGAGGGTGAGCAACTCAACCAGTACCCCAGGATGAGACCCAGGCATGGCTTTCTCCCCACTCGATCTGTGCCCCTTATTTTATGCAGCCTTAACATTCAGAGCAAGGGATTAATCTGTATCAGAGGCTCTTTGATTTTATGGAGGCATGGAATCTTGTAGGAATCTGATGGATGTTTAAATTCTCTTTTTGCAAATTCTCTTTTGTGCATGCCCCACATGCACACATATTTACATAAAAGTTCATCCACAGTCCACATAATGTTCCAATGGTCTCTTGATTAGGGACTTTTGCCAGCGATTCTCAAACCTGGCTATATCTAGGATTACCAGGGGAAGCTTTAAAACCCATCTGACAATCCTCCCCCAATACCCAGAACCCAACACCAAAGTGATCTAACCTGATTTTTCTGGGGGGCTGGGTATTTTTTAAATAGCCCCTCAAATACCCCTGGTATTTTTATAAGTTCTCCAGTTGGTTCTAATACGTAACCATGGTTGAGAAGCATTACGTTGTACAGTCCCAAAGACACATTCACGTTTGTGATTCTGTGACAGAGGGACTCACCGTTTGTTCTTTCATTCACAGAAAACACATAGCTACATCTGTAACTCAGCAGGTGATACATTTAATCCCTACAAAGCACAAAGGAGGGAAGTAGGAAATGCCAAAGGAGGTGTTAGGAGGGAGACTGCAGGACCATGCTGAGGACGCAGGGGACTTGATCTCACAAAACCAAACATCCCACAGACACAACCACATCGTCAACTTCTAGGTCAGGACCTTCCAGTTGTCTGGGCTGGAAGTGATGAATGCAGAAGCTTTAATAAGGGAAAAGACACTGAGCTGACAGTAACTTTGGAGGCAGAATCAACAGGACTTTGAGATGATTGGAATTGGAGGAGAGAGAAAGGTGTGAAATTTCTAGCTGAAGTGTCTGGGGGAGTGGCACCTTAACCAATAGAGGGCCAGGGAGGAGTGGAGCTCGGGGTGAGTGGCGAGCGGCCAGCTAGGAGAAGGGTGGAGTGCTCAGCTGGGGACAGGTTTGGGGTGCTTGCTGGGCATGTGCGTAGACAGACCCACCAGGCAGGTGTCAACAGAGCCCTAATCTCAGAGCCTAGCCCATGAGTATATTGATTTTTCCATGAAATAACCTCCATTCTCCAGTCTCCCTGGTCTGGGCAGACATTCCTCTAAACAAACATGCCTTGGAGCAGAGATTTTCAAACCTCACAGTGAAGCCCATTATTGGGCCATGAAAGTTATCTAGTTGGTCATGCTTGGCACAGAGAAGGGATAGAGCGGAAAATGTCCTGGTACATATTATAAATTTTAAAAGTAAATGGTTAAGGACATTTAAAAAGTAAATGGTAAGGAAAACAATTTAAATTAAACTTTAAGGAGCGTGTGTGTGTGTGTGTGTGTGTGTGTGTGTGTGCTGTGTACTGGGACAGGATGTAAAAACTGACCTTCTGCTTTAGAGCAATAAAACTGAATTGAGGTCCTGTATTCTAAATCAGAGTCTGCAGCATGAGCCCATATTGCCAGTCTTCTGGCCAGAGATGATCAAAAACACCTCAGAGTCACTTCCTCCATGGAGTTATTCTGATGGAGTGTCACCTGCCATTCACGCACAAAAGCTGCCCTGTGAATGGCGAATCCAGCAGCAGCCCCCGGGTCATGCAGCACCTGCAACTATGCCAGAAGTGGGCACATGGTCTGTTGCGTGTGTTGTGCACTGTGCCCCACCAGCCTCAGAAGGTAAGCCCCCGCAAACATCACCAAACTCCAGGATGCCAGGGGCAACTTACATTCTGAGGTTCCAGGGGTGTGGACCTCTGTGCTAGCGGATCTCTGCACTCACCCCTCTACCTTTCCTTTTGGGGTTGCCTGTCTTCATTTGTGTTTCCACCTCTGTCATTTTTCTACTGACGATCTGCAGAAAATCCTGTTACCAAGCTTTTGTTAAAATCTATTGCCAGATTAGAAGACTGTATGTTTGGGCCTGCAGGATGGGGAGGAAAGAATTAACCAGGGTGGTGTTCTCCATCACCGGATGCTTGAAGGCCATCTCTGGGGAGCACCCAGCCTAGCAGGTGTGGGGGTGCTGACCTGCTTCTTGGGGGAAATTCACTGCAGAGAAGAAACACCAGGAGGAGGGGGTCAGAAAATTAGTCTCCAAATGTACTTTGGGATGCTGGCAACTGCCAGACCAACCACCTTGGATATGAGTGAGGATACAGAAAGGGACAGGAATGGAACAGTGATTCCCAGGCAGTCTTAGTGAAAGGTGAGTTTCTCTAGCATTTCCCAGATTTTGATACTGAGCAGTCCTATCATCCCAGCACACAACTCTACCTCTTTCCTCTGATTGTGATTATTAATATTATAGAGAAATTTGCTGAATTTTTTTCCTGTAAAATTAATTTTGGGGACAAAGTCATATTAGATCTGAAATAGCTTACATTATATTGGCAAAGCATATGTTTTAAATAGACACAATCTAACACTATAGAACTCGGAGACAAATGCTATTCAGAGTTCAAACCAATCAAAATTGCTTGATTTTATAATGTGTAGCAATGGTCTTGGAGTCAGTTTAATACCAGGGACTTGACCAAGTATTCTCTTTTCTACAGTTCGTGAGTAGCAGATGCAGGGTGTGATAAGGTCAGGCCTGTCACGTGGATCTGGAAGTGCTCTGCTCCAGTCCCATTAAATCAGCCTGCTCCTGCGCAGAGCTGTTCAGGAGAATCACGTGGATTGGGGCTGGGGTGGGGGTGGGGGTAATTACTATCCAGAGAAAGTATTTAAAGATAATTATACACCTCCCACTCTTCAAAATATAGCTTTGCTTGACAACTGGTTTCCTGGCAACACTTCTTACTGTATAATAAATGTAATGGTTTATTAGAACGTGTAAATTTATTTGTGTGTTTACATATCCATGGAGGATATAGAAATTAAATGATAAAATAGGGAGGAGAAATTTTCCTGCTATTCATGTTCCTTTTACATTAACTGGAAGTCATTTAGTCGAGAAATAGAACCTTCCATATGGAGATCCAGGAGAAAAGGGTGGATGAGAACATGTTGCGTTTACATCTCTAGACATCTGTATCATTGCCCTCTGCTCCTTTGCCTCTGGCTTACCTCCCCTTCTTCCAGTACTGAACCTGCTCCTGCATTTCCAGCTACATGGAATTACTCTTCTGACAACCAGGGCCTCCACCTTCTGTCTCCATCCTCTAGGTCCTGCCCATCCTTTAAGTCTCAACCCAAGACTTAGCTTCTCCATGATGAGCTTAAGCTTCCCAACCTTGGCATCCCCCCACCCCTGCCATAGCACTCGTCCGCGTCAATCATTTTTGTTGTACACTTGACTATGGCTTAGTAGATACTCATTAGTTAATGTGATGGATATAGTCCTCATCTGCATGAAGACTATGAAGGAGACCGAGAAGGAAATGAGAACCCAGTACAGCATGCTGGGGACTCTGCGAACATACCACTGGACACATACAGCAATCTTAGCCCGCTGTGGAGGAGCCAGGAGAGATTGTCCAGAGGCAATGGCTTGCCACGACCCTGTATTGCCAGTTAGCTTTTATTTGCATGGTTCTTGCTTCTCCAATGAGATGATAAGACCGGGGAGGGGAAGGGACTGTGCCTTACACTTTAGTAGACTCGTAGTACTTAGCACAGCCTCACCCATATAGGGATGTCTGCAGCTGTAGGAGCTGCAGAGGCAAATGACACAGATCTACTAACTCCCCAAGGCAAACAAGGTTTAAGATCCCTGGGTCACAGGAGCAGGGGTTAAGAGAGAACAATGCTCCAAAAATGGTTTCTCAGCATGTAATTGCTGACAGGCATTTAGAAGAGCAGATGACACGAAATAATGGACGAATCCGCTTCTCTCTAGTGGCTGGAGTCAGCTCCTGTCTTTCCTTTAACAGAACTGAGAACAACCAGCAACGGAAATCATTAATTTGAATTCTTTTATGAATAAGTAATCTAAAAATGGACAGAGATTGGGGCACATTTGTGTTTGTGCCTTGTTGCTTATGGTGTGGTAGAAGGATAGAGAACCCTGGAGACTAGACCGCACAGTCCTCCAGTTTCAGAAATCCATTAGGTTCACTTTAGAATTCTGGATAGTTGAGGTCCGAAAACTCCAACAGGTCATCCGATTCATGTCCTCAAGTTGCAAAAGACTCTCTGAATCATATGTTCCAAATCTGCTTGTACCCTGTTCTAAACTGTGAGCCCCTTTCAGTGATAACCTTAGTATTTCCCTAATACGATAAGTATGTTAATTTGCCAAAAGTTCTCTAAAAGCCCAGTTCTAATAATTCTTTTAAATAAACGGTGACTTTGTATCATTCAGTCTTGCATGTGGAACAGGCCAGTTTGAACCTTAAGTTCTATTCTTTGTCATTGTCAAATTGTTCCACCTTACTGAGAGAACAACTTGGGACACTGATAATTTTGGAGTTACTTCTAAATCTATGGGGGCCTTTGATATTCCCTAAGCAGACGTCAGCCAGAGGCTTCAGACCTATTATTCTCTGATACCTCCTTACAGCTTATGGGGTCACACTGTCTGGGGCAGTGGCCACTAGCAACATGTGGCTATTGTGTACTTGAAATGTGGCAATGCAAATTGAGGAGTGCAATAAATGTAAAATACACGCTGGATTTCAAAGGCTTAATATTAAAAAGAGGATGGGTCATGTTAACTACATGTTGAAATAATAATGTTTTAGATATACCACTGGTTTAAATAAAAGGTATGAAGACTAATTCCTTCGGTTTCTTCATACTTTTTAAACACGGATACTGCAAAAAATAAATTCTTTTAAAGCTCCTCTGGGGCTTGCCTTATATTTCCACTCAGTGGCACTGCTCTGGCATAATCCATTCATTCCCAGGACACAATAAACTATGCAGGAACAGGGTATAGTATTTCTGGGCAGACCAGGAAGGTGCCACAGGAAGACTCACAGTGCTTCTGCAGGTGAGTTCTGACATTGCCATACCTGAGATGTGTGACCCTGGGCCTCTCTAAGCCTCAGGGTCCTTGCCTGCAGGTAGGTTTAATGACTGTACCAAACTCCCAGTAATAAGCCATCAGGAAATATGGAGCCTTCTTTCTGCATTTCCCTTGTGTTGAGAGTGGTGGCTACAGAAGGAGGAAACCTTCCTGAAGGTAAGGAATCAGGGCCCACTGGCTGGTAGAAAGCAGACTGGACAAGTCTTAAAGCTGAGCAGAGGTTCCCACTTTTTCAAAATCACATGCCACATCATAGATCATTGGATTAACAAAACTGTTCCCAGAGTGTCCACCAAAGTATGCCCTCCAGATCCCATTCATTCATTCACGATTCACTCATTTGCAAGTAATAAGAATGAAATTTTGGAAATATTTTTAACTGTATTTTTATATCCCTTTACTCTTATTGTGTGTGTGTGTGGGGGGGTTGGAACTGTTAAGAGCACAACTTGCTTACTCCGCTTTGGCTGTGAATTAGGTGTTTTATTTGAAAGTATGTCAAGTTCAAGTCTCTTGTCTTACTGAGGCACCATTCATGCATTCATTCAGCAAAGATTTATCAGGACCTTATTATGTACCAGCAATTTCTCATGTTGGAGATAAAGCAGGAAATGTCCTTGCATTATTTAGAGAGATGATTTTAAAAAATGTCTCTAGAGCCAGATTCAGTAGATCTGACCCTACATGTCTATGTAAAGGAGGTCTTAATTTTAGAGAAAGAGGAAGAGGAGGAAAATCTGCATTCTCCAGTCTCCGTAGAATATGGGAGAAGGAAGGTGTCAGAAGGGGAGAAGAGAGTCAGACACCAGAATCCTTATTAAATCTTAGCCCTTGGGAATTGAGACCCAGGAAGTTAAAGGGCTAGCTTTAGAACTACTGGAAAGCCATGGAGAGGTCTAGGGACATTGGGGCTGGTGGGCTGTGCAGGCTTAGAGCTCTATCTGCCTGGTGCAGTGAGTGCTGAGTTGTAGGAGGGTAGGGGACCTGCCACAGGGCTCCTGGATCCCCATAGGTCAGTCACGGAATGGGAGGGACCTGAGAGCACCTGCATACTCAGATGAAGTGTGGAGGTGATTAAAGTCAGTGGACCAAAAGAGCTGGGGGGTCAAAGAAAAAGGTGGAGGTTTCAAGACTGGGGGCAATGGGGATGGCAGCATGGCCTCCAGGGGTGGATGCCAGATGGGCCTGCCACATCACAGCAGGTGCCACCTGAGGGCAGCTAGACCAGCCTTATAAGCAGACCAAGCACAAGCTGGCCTGTTTCTGGGATCTCAAAGCCCCTCACCCCCATGCATCCAGATCCACCCTAGGAATGCAGTTGAGCCAAAGGAAATCTGAGGGACCAAACATGTGACCTCAAGAGTCTCTCTAAAATACACGATTGCGCTACATTGACCCAGCTGGACTATAATTTAGTATTACTGATATTCCTGCTACATAGTAAGTGAGCCCAGGGAAGCAAGATTAGGTTGTGAAAAATAAAAACAAATATTTTTGACACTTGTAAGATATGTGGGAGTCAGTGCGCACTCACTCCACATGTGCATCCATTGGACACGCACATGGGGTGGACTATAGTTGGACAGGCAGTGACCTGGACTCTCTGGAAATAACAGCTCTGAGGCATGCAGACAGGGCCTGGTGGAGGCAACAGGTCTCTGAGCCAATTAGTGGTACAAGTGGTGGCAAGGCACTGTGGACATGGGGACAGGTGACACAGTCTACTCGGGATGTGTGCAAAGGGTTCTTAACAAAAGTCAGTTTTCCAGATGAAGACATGGACAGTGGTTCAGGTGGAGGAAGAGCTTCATGAAAGGGTCCTAATGTGTAAGAAATCAGAGAATACTTGGGTAAATTGCATGCAACAGGAACAAGGTATATTTACAGGGGAAAACAGAAGGTGAAACCAAAAGACAGACTACAGGCTGAAGACCGTGGGCCCTCTAGAAGATCATTGTCTCAGAACAGTGACTCAGAGCAGAGCCATAATCCTCGCTTTCCACAATCCTCAAAGTTCGCATCTCACCATGTTCCATAAACACGAAGTAATCAGGATACCAGCAAGCGCTTACGTGTTCGTTTTAAGTGGGCTTCGTCTTACAAGGGAGAAATACACATTTGGCCTCAACCTCCCAAGGGTAGCACTGCCCCAAAGTCCAAAGAATTCAATAAATCTCAACCCCTGAATTATCTGCCTGATCTGATCCATGAGCCTCTTCTTGATAACCTTACAAAAAGAAAGCCTTTATCCCTTAGGAAAAAACAAACAAAAAAAGAACACCTTGCTCTTCCTGCCAGCCAGCAGTGGTTATTTCCGGTCACCCAACCTGGCATCTGAGGACTGAGCGGCTGGGCAGAAGGAGAGAATCCCAGTATGTATCTCACTCACCTGAACTTCGATTTGGAGATCCGGTGGCTGAAAGAGGAAAAAGGAAACATTACCAAAGGACATACACTTACTTTCTTCCATGTAGAGGACATTGAACAATCCCAGAAGAGTTTGATGTCCCCGGGTAACTCTAAATGGCCACTGGAAGGATGTGTGGCGTGAATTAGAAATTGGAGAGAGAAAACACTATTTTGGGTATTTGAATGTGGGGCCCGAGAGTTGGCCCAGATGACATTTACATGTCTTCTAAGAACAGATGATCTTCCCTGGAGAAGGAGAGCACCACGTCCTCAGAGCATCTTTCCACGAGGAAAGGTTAGGAAGGGCTACCACTTGAGAAACACTGGAGATATGGGCAGACAAGCCTCTCCTGCAGCTGGGAGAAGTCCCCCAGTGGAACCACCGGCAGAACACGTATCACAGCGCTGGCTGCTGTGTGCCAGGAAACAGCTGGTTACAAAGGAGAGACAAGCAAAACAAACCAGCTCGAGGTGGACAGGCCACTAAGAACCTGTCCAGGAGCTATAAGGCCACGTGGAAAGAAATAGTTATGGCTTCTGAGGAGAACCCAGAATGCTGATAGTCACGGGCAGCCCGAAAGACTGGGACTTTGGGCAGAAGCGCAGAGCAGGTATTCTGTAATGATTGCTCTGAAGCGTCATCATATGGGTGGGGAGGTTCTATTGAAAAGGATATCGGGATGAATGGATCCAAAAGCTGCGGTACATTTATACCATGGAATTTTACTCAGCAATTAGAAACAATGATATTGCAGCCTTTGAAGGTAAATGGATGGCTATGGAAGAAATCATACTGAGTAAAATCAGCTTAACTCCAGAGAACCAAGGGTCGATTGTCTCCACTCATCTGTGGAGGTTGGATCTAGACCCTGGCCAGTGAGAAAGATGGTCTATTATCATGTGTTAAATCCAGATAAGGTGTAATGTTATACAACATGATCCTTTTTTAGAGATATTGTGGGAAGGGGAAGGCAGGGATAAGGATGGGTAATTGGGGGGGCACTCCTGGGGGTAATTCTAATATCCAGAATCTATACACATTTTATATTATTTTGTTAAAATTGTGTATGGTTGTTCAATAATAATTTTTTCAATAAAAAAAAAGAAAAGGATATCATATCCAAAACAGTCCAGGGAACACTGGGAGGAGACAAGAGGCAGGAAGAAGGCAAGAGAGAGATTGTAAATGAGAAGGCTGGTAAGAGAGGGGAGGGATAGATAGGCAGATAGGTAGGAGGAGGGAAGGTCAATGTAGGCATTTAAGACGAAAAATTAGAGACATGTGTCAGCTTAGCTTGATGCTAAGAGCAGGCAGGGAATACAGGCGAGATCGCAGGTGGAGCGACAACATTCAGATGGACAAGCAGAGAGACTGCAAATGAAAGATGAAGAGATGGGGACAGTGGTAAGAGACAAGGAGCAAAGTGGGGAGAAAACAGGGGGAGGCGGGGAGGCTACTGCACCAAGGTGGTGCCATCCCAGCCTGGCACAAAGTGAGCTGTGTCACATAGCAATAAAGCACAAACCCCTCTCGCTGTATTTTATTAAAAAAAAAAAAAAAAACAAAACCAGAAGATGTGACAGGTGGCAAAGCCATCGTGCGTGAGGTAATTGTATCTCTGGGGCACTAAGAATCAGAGCCAAGTGCCTTGACGGCTCGGAATCATTGGCTAATAACCTTTCCCCACCCCAAAGGCTGCCTGCTAGGACGGGAGGGTTTAATCACACGTTAGCAAACATGTTGGGGGACCGGAAGCCCAGAGCAGCATTTTCATTTTGAGCCACAGTTTAATGGGAGAAGCAAATGTTTTCCAGCTGCTAATTGGGTGATGGGGAATCCAGGGCACTGTCATCTCTAGCTTGGGACCCTCAGAATCTTCCCCAGGCTTGCTTTTGGGCAGCTGCCTCTCCTTGCTATTAAGTAGAAGCCAACATGGGTGACCGTGGCCTTCAGCCTTAAGACTATTTCCAAAGCCTCACCCTGGCTTTCTTGCGGAAAGGTCTCAGTAGTGCTCTCTGGCATGTGCTTCAAAGCAAACCACTGTCATCCCTGTAAGTTTCCTTCTCACTCTTCGGCCCATTGAATCACAAGCAAAAGTAAGTTCTTAAAAGCTCCCACATGGCAAAATCTATATCTGAATGTCCAGAACTCCTAAGGGAATGACTAGGGCGTGAACTCAGGCGAGGATCAGAGCTGGGGGTGACAGTTTGTAAGGATGTCTTAGTTCACTCACGGTCATTGACTATGGGTCCTTTCTTGGGATCCTGGAGTATTCTGAGCAAGAGGGAATGGAATAGGACTTTCTTGATCACTTACTTCCAAGTCCTGATATAGAAGCCCGGATACCAACTTGAAGACCGGCTTTTTTCTTGTTGTTATTTTAAGCGGATTGTGAGCATAGTTTACGGTTCTGTGGGTCTGAAACGTTCACCCCTTTGAAAGACTGGCATATTCCATGTTATTTATGCACCTACATGGAAGGTGCATTCGTCTGGAGATGAGGAAAACTTTGGCTCTTGGAGAACTGGACTAGAACTCTTTGAAAGCTTAAAGGCCTTGATTCCTCCATACTCCCTAGGTACAGAGCGCAATGAACCATGGAACCCCACTTCATGAAAACAGAGGCACACTGCTGCTTGGCAGTCCTCTGCCTCCTGGGTGGTAGCCACAGTTGCTCCCTTTGTGTGACCTACCAAGTTAGGGGATGGTGGGTGCTGCGGAATCCCTGCACCATTCCACAACTGGAGCTGGTTAGTCTCTGGCAAATAAATGCTGCCTCCTATTGTCTCCCCAAGATCCAAAAAGTCTCCTGTTTCTCCAGTCTCCAATGGGACATGCCCAACCTGCTCAGAAGACTTCTTGGGTTTCTCCATCATGAATAATCTAGTGGGATGCACGTCCCTCCTTGAGTTTTAAGTGGATTTGTGCAGAACAAGGAGGTAAAGAAAGTCACTCACTTACATGTGAAGCCAATACTCCACCGGATTAAGACTGAACTCCAGTCCATTCAAGACAAGACACTTGCTCTGTCCAGGCCTCCAGGACAAACTTTCTAGGAGACTATGCTTTTTGTTTCTCAAGTTTTGAAGTTCCAAATTACAGAGAAATTCAAAATATTCTCTCTTAGCTTAGTTACTCAATTTGAATTTGTCATTAATTGAGAAATGTTTGAACTTTGCAGGGACTATTTATACTCTCAGCCTGTCTCCATTTCTTTGAGCAATGAGCACCATACGGTTACTCCTGTGTGAAACGGTATTTCCCCGAATTGTCCCCAGTTGGCCTTTAACGTAAGTCAGATGGCATGCAGTCATCACCCACGTGGATTGCCCTCTGACTCAGCTCTTTACCTCCCAAACTTTGTCACCACCCACAGCTGTTGTTACTAGAACGGGCACATCTTGGCCCTTATCAACACAGAGCCCTGCTTCACTAGGTGCTGAGTTCAGAAGCACCACATCTCTGGCCTGAGCCTTCTTCCTTTTATCCCTCCTCCTCTTTCACAGCAACTGTTCTTTGCCCAATCACTCAACCACACTTGATTTCTTGTGCTCAGCTTCACATCCATGTTGCTGACCCCATACCACTTGGCGTTTGGCTGGGCCTGTGTGGCTAAGCCCCCACCCTGGTTCATCCCTCTTTCTGTCTCTAGTGCTCCCAGGCTACAAAGCCTGCAAAAAATGTATGTGGAATTGTTGTGTGCAGCCCACTCCATATTTGTGACTTCAGTTTCCACCGCAGCCTTAGTGCCACTCAGTAATCCCTTAGCTTGAATCTTCTGCACTGTCCTTCAAGGTCCTATAACCTGACCCTCACTCTGGGATGAGATGCTGGAGACTGTTAGGTGAGACCCCTCCTCACCAATTTTCTTCATCAGAGTCTGCTTCTGATTCTCTATTCTTTATAGAACCGTCGGCTTTGAGGCCTGGAAGGAACCTTTAGGGAGAAATAGTATGGTGTGCAATTTCTCAACCTTGGAACTTTATGCATGTGAGATCTTACAGAGGACTCTGATTTGTCAAATAAATTAAGGTGGTCCTTGCAGGTGTTGTCAGTCCCTCCTGGCTTCAGCTGAAAACAATAGTCCATGCAGCACCTTTGTTTTCAGAGGAAGGTGCTGAGACTCAGAGCAGAGTGCTTTGGCAGAGGGCATGGGGCTAGCTGGTGGCTGATGGGGACTAGGTTCCAGAACTCAGACACCAGGTGGAAGCATTTCTCCTCTGTGTGCATTCAGCAGCTCCAACCGTGTCTTGAAGTCAACATTCCTCCTTTCTTAAAAGATTTCTTCCTATGAGCACTTACTTCCTCCCCAGCTTCGTTAGCCTCTGCCTTTCCACTGGCTTCTTCTTTGCCTCAAAGATCTCCACAACCATGATGAAGTCAGTCCTTCACTTTCCATAGTGGTTTTCTCTTTGCTCTATCTTGCCTTCCTCTTCCCCTTCCGTGACCTCACTTTCTGAGTGGGTATGCCATGTTGGCACATTTCCACTCCTGCTTCCCCGAGGCCAAATCCCACCATCAGTGTCCTGTGTAGCAGAGCTTCAGGACACCCTGATCATCCACCTCTTTCTGTCTCCACATCGTGTCTCTGGCCTGAGCCACCATCATCCAGCACCCGCACAGTTGTGTACCTGACTCCTTCCTATTCTTTTCCTGAAACTGAAGTGGACCTTCAAGAATGCAGAACTAACCAAATTAACCTACCCACACAGCTCCACATTCCTAAAACCCTTCAGTGACTTTTCAACACTCTTATGATGAAGACCAAACCCATTGAGGGTTCCTCTAGGCCCTTCCCAATCTCCCACCTTGTCCCCCTACCCATGTGTATCCTCACATATGCCATGGTCACACCCAAGGATCTGGGAACATGCTAGAGCCTCTGATTAGAACATTCTTCCTTACTCTTTACGTTCACTTCTGTTTCAACTTAAATTTTAATTACTCAAAGAAGTTTTTCCTAACCTTCTACTCTAAATCAGGTCCCTGCTACTGAGCCCATATTACAGTTACATTTCCTTCTTAATAACTATCCCAACTTATAATTAGCCATTTATTTGTTTAGTGTCCTCTGTCTTACACTAGATTGTCAACTCTACGAGGTGGTATCAATTTTTTCTATGACTACAGATCACCATCCCCCAACACTAGGTTGGACATGCTGTCCAAATTCAAATAGGTCCTCAGATCCCTCCTCTCCTGGCACCCAGGCCAATGTGGTTGTCTGTTATAACACAAAAATGTCTGTTGTGTTTTCTTCGTCCTGTTCCGTGTTTCCCAAGGTCCAGCCCTTGGCCTTCTTCTGTGAACCCTTGTCCTACAATCTCACTGCTAATTTTACAGTGATAACTTTGAATGTGTGTCTCCAGCCCTGCTCAGACCTCCACATCCTGCGGTCTGTCAGATACCTGCAGATTCTTCTGGCTGGGCCCCTGCTTAAAATACTACTTCATTCTCATTCTCATTACTTCTTTTCAAACTTTGATGGATCCATCCTCTTCATCACCTCCCTTTCCCACTGGCCCCTTCCCAAAAAAGTATCATATTGCAGTTGTTTTCTGTCTAGCCCTCTGATCTCTACAGGATCCATCTTTACCCAGGTCTTTTCACTACACAGAAGTCCTCATCTTGACCTTGTCTTATTACATGAGACTTCACTCTAAGCTTTGAAAAGGCTGGTCTCTCACTGTCCCCTCAACCTCCTACTGTTCTCATACTATTTCTCCCGGAAGAAACACTTGTCTTGTCCCAGTGTTGTCTGGGGCTGTGGGGTGGGGAGGTGGGGAAAGACCATAATCTACGAAGTGCATATTATAATTCTGGCCCTGATTGGGTATTTTGGGTGCATGGAGTAGATGCATCAATGTGGGCATGCACAGGAATAGCAACAGCCCTTTCTACAGAGCTCTTGTAGACTTCCGAGTGCATCCTCCAAGGATGTGACAGATAGACTGGAGATTGCCAGCTTCCCTCCACGGGGGATCATCACGTTCTCCTTCCAACAGAGCCTCACACGCTCCTCAAATGCACTGTCACTGACTTTCTGGTGCCAGCTTCCTGGTTCCTCCTGGTTTGCAACTTGGGCTATGCCCAAAAGCCAGAGTTGCAGGGTCCTTGACAACATCTTCTCTCCAACCCTCCTTTTGGTGTCCGGATAACAGAAAGATCTAGAATTCATGGATTCAAAGCCTTTTTTTCCGAGTGTTGCTGTCTGGGGCCCACTTCCAAAAACTCAAGTGCTCGTTTTGTATGATTCCAAGAGAAGAGAAGAGGGAAAAGCTTGGACTGATGCTTAAAAATGTAATTAGCATCGTATTTTAACAACATTTTGACACTAATTGCTTCCCAACAATGCTGCGAAATCTGCAGCGCAGACTCCCGGGTGCCACTGTCAGAATGCAGCTCTGCCACTGCAGAGCTGGTCTGCTCCCCTCGTTCCCCTTTCCCCACCTTCAGCTCGCAGGCCACTCTCAGGGCTGTGCTCAGGGTCACCTGCAGCTTACCTTTTTGAAAGGGTTGGGGTTTGCCCCAGCTATTTAATCAGGTCAGAGAGGAAGGTGCTCCTCCACCAATGGAGCAGTTTAGAAAGACATTTTATTCGGGACCGGTTGTTCTCAGAGCCTTCTGTTTGCAATTCCTTCCAGTGATCAGGGTGAGTTTATAGCTATTATACTCCAAGGAAACAGGAAAAGCAGTCTCCATCTCCCAAAGCTGGAGATGCCTGAAGGGTCGCAGAGGCTTCATGCTCAAGGTCAATGTGACTATCTGATGACACATGTGTTCGATTTTCACTCTGGAGTATTAAACTGTTTTCCTTTATAATCTACAAGTCAACTGTGCTTCTAGAACAGCTTCATTATACCCGGCCCAGCCCTAGGTCAAAGTCAGCTCCTTCAAGCCAGGGATTGGGATTTCAGCCAGAAAGGGAGTAGGGCAATATCTAAGCATGGGCTTATGTTGGAGGAGGATCTGGCCGCAGTCTAGGCCAAGCACAGGTGAGTTTTCACTTACTCAAGGTAGCATTTCAGGTACTTGTTCCCCATTGGAAGGATAACTTAGCGTTGCACACAAGGACCAAAAAGTTTATCACTAGCAGTGTAGTTTCTTCCCTGTTTGTATTTCTTTCTTTTCTTTTTTTTTTTTTAAGAGAGAAACAACTTTATTTAGTTTTTCACATGGCCTTCATTGTTCCAACACTTAGTTGTGTATGTGGTGCTGGGGTTTGAACCCGGGTCCTCGTGATTGCCAGGCAAGCACCAAAACCACTGAGCCACCGCTCCAGCCCCCCTATTTGTATTTCTTCCAGGCCACATTTATCAGAATGGGTGGCCAGCGGGTCCCAGGGAACCTAAATTATCATCTCTTGTGTAAGGGGTGAGAAGGAACAGTGAGAAACAGACCTCTCTCTCTCCCATACTTTGTATTTCTGTGATGGGATGAGATGGGGGGAGGGTCAAAATCCAAAAGTCAACTGCTCATAGAAGAGCTGAGCTGAACACTTGCTCTTTAAGACTCACCCCCAAATCTGGGACCATATTCCACTCCAGGGCTCTCTTATCCCCACAAAAGGTGCCATCTAAGGTTTCTGTTTCTTGCTCTTGTCTCTTGTCTCTGCCCTGACAGTGATGAGCCAACCCATGGTGACTTAGGAACCAGCTTCCCTGCCCGCACCCCAGGGAAAGCCCCAAGCGCCTAGATTCGTCGTGCCTACTCACGCCAGCCTGGCCCCGCAGTTTTCTCCTTCGATGTCACCTCCAGCCACGTTTTCAGTGTTGACGGACTCGGTCTCACTTGTAGGCATGCTCACTGCAAGAGCCAAAGGATGCAAGGCAAGGCATTGAGAGTGGGAAGAGAAAGGGGAACAGAAGATCATTCGTGTGCAACACACGCAATCCTAGGACTGAATGCTGGTGGGAGGGGGGAGCCCGAGCGCACTGCTGGCCCATCTGTGGGGTCCAGGCCAGGTTCATGGGCTTCCCTGACTACCTGCTGCTTGTCTAGGGAATATTTTGCTGCCAACAACATGGTTAACTAGTGGGAATGTGGGAGGGAATCTGGCAATCAAAACATTTAACCTTATAAGACACATGTGGAAAAAACTGCCCATTGAATCTTTTCTGTACCCTCGATTCTGTGACCCCAGAGAAGCTGTGAAAGCTTTCCATTGGCATCTGCTACCCAGCGTAAAAAGGGGAGTGTGCATAAAAAGATATTATCTCTCTTATTTCTTTCCACCCACCAACTCAAAGGGACTCCAATCTTAAGATCAGGGTTCAATTTTTATTTGCAAAAAGGACATTTTTAATGCTTGCATGAAAGACAAGATGAAATTGTGGATGTCCCCTATCCTGGCAGTGCATGCTGATCCTCGGTCAATCATACCTAGCATGGTACCGGAAATGACAAACTTTAAATGGGCGGCCACTACCAGAATCACATAATGAGACTCACACTAGCTCTGTAGACTTCAGAAATGGAGGCCTGAAGTGTGAAAACCACAGAATTAAGTTTAAATATGGCCTAAGGAAAGCCTGCAGGGATAATACGCCTGCCCTTCCAGCAATCCTGACATTCCCATCCCAACAGGTTGACCTGGGACATAAGCCATCTAATTCCACTAGAGCCAACCTGTCCCATCAATATCCAGCCTCTTCCCAAGGCAACAGTGGGCTGCCTTTCCAGGTGAGTCTTCTAGCTTGGAGCCCAGCTTGGTGGCTTAGAAGAAGCCATTGTATTGTTACTTATTCTTTTTTGGTTTTTTTTTTCAGGGCTGACGACCGAACTCGGGGCTTTGTGCATACTAGGCAAGCGCAAGTAACCCCGTTACTTATTCTTTTAAGTGAAAGTTTAACTCAATGAATTCTCGGTCACCTTTGTCACTCTTTTAATATGCCATGAATTCCTTAGTTTGACCAATGCTAGTTCTTTAGGGTGACTGGTTCAGCTCTTCCAGAAAAGAACTCCTTATCTGGTGAGAAAAGCACTAGCCCTCAGCAGCCACAGAATCTGCAATTAGAGAGGGTGTGGCACTGGGGGGCAAGTCTCCACAGGAAATGACTTCAGGTGGTTATACAGATATACTGATGGGCACAGACTTTCCCAGCATCTTTTCTTTTGGATGATGACAAGCCAGGTGGGTCAGAAGAGACTCATTTCAAGTATGTGGAAGATACAAAGTCCTTAACTTACCATATGCTTGACTGTCAGGTAGGAGACGTCTCTCTAACCTAGGACTCCCTTTCAATAAAGTTGGGTTAAAAAAAAAATCCAGATATCAACTTATAGATGTTTAGGGCTGGGTGGGGCTTTAGAAATTATTGAGCTCTAGCATGTCCTCCTCTCTGCATGAAAGAGGAACATGAGGCCTAGAGGAGGAATGTGATGTCCAAGGTCACAGGTGTGTTTGGGGCAGGGCTGGGACCAGGGTACAGGTGCCATGCCCCCAGACCACGCTCATCTTGATTGCCCTGGTGTTGACCAACTCTGTGCTCTGCAGCCCATGATAAGACAAACTTCTTAAAGCCAAGCAAGCAAGGCTCTGGGTGCATCATCGTACAGCAGTGAACGCCCCACAGCAGCGCTGAGTTCTACAGCATTTACAGTCCCTGTGGAGCCCCAGGTCTGAGGGTGGAAGCAGACCTTAGGTCTGGATTTAGCACTGGGGGCTTGGAAGACAGAACTGCAGAGGCTTTTAGGGTCCTTGCTTAATCCACGATGAGGAATAGTTTGTAAAATTGAGGGGCCTGCAGCCTTTCAATCCATCTGTCTCCAGCATCTCTAACCACAGGTTCCTTTGGAGCTCAGGCATCGTTGTTGGAAGGGCTAAGCTGTGTGGAGATACTGACTCAGTGGCATTCGGCTCCCAGAGTCCCTTATGTGCGTGTGGAGTGGTGTGACAATGGTGGTGCTAGACTCCGAAAGACCATAAAAACAGCAGCGGGCAGTCCTGGGCCTCAGGAGGGAGCGTGTCACCTTCTAAATCAAGGCCCTGCCTGCAACCACTCGGCATTTGCATGACCTTGATCTTGGCTGGCACTATCCAAAGGAAGGATTCCAGCGAGGTATAGCTGTGGCTGAGTGTCAGGTCTGCTGACGTTAGACACAGGAAGAGGTGATGAGGCAGAGAGAGGGACAGTCACCATCCCTCACACAAACACGTATGCATCTGTACACACAAACACGTATGCACATGTGCACACACACGTAACCACCACATCACAAGCCACCAAGAGAAGCACCCTCCCGTCCAGCGTGGTGAGGACCAACACACATTGACACACAGAGCACAGGGGCACATTACCATGGGTTTCTGTGGAGTGACTAAACCAAGCAAACTTCCCTTTCTTCCGATCAAGCAAGCCCGCCGGAGCGCCTCCTTTCACAGACAAGATGGTCAGTGTCAAGAACCAGGAACAAGACATCAACAGAGAACATGCAGTCAGCCACGGGCAAAAGAAAGAAACAAGGAACTCAGCGCTCACATACGACATCCATTTTCATCTCCAAAAATTAACCAAAAATAAAGAAATAAAAATAAAAAGCGATAAACCAAAACATAACAACAAACTCGAACTAAAACCCAGATCACATGATTAACAACACCAAACAAATGATGGGCCCTGAGTAACAAATGGAGCCCCCACACCTACTTCAGCTTCCGTCTGCACTAAGGAGTGACGCTAGGTGAGGACCTCCTGGGAGGGCGCTGCCACTCACTCCTGTCGCCTCCGAGGCTCAAGTGGGGCAACTGCCAACATCAAGCTGTAGCACTGGCACCCACCTTCACCCCTACCCACTGGCCAGGTGACCCGTCTCTTCCACATGGGGCCATGT
>PVKS010017603.1:0-41703 GCA_004027875.1 Aplodontia rufa
GCAAAATAAAAACATGAAATTGGTCAGTTACCTTGCAATGTCCAGTGAAATCTTAAATCATATACATACTTGAAATCTCAAGAAACACATACAGTAACATTTACAAATCTAACAGATCAAAACATTCAAAATGTTATCTAGTACTAAGGAAAGAGTGACCAAAAAGTAGGTAGTATGAACCATAGAGAAAGCATTTATAGAAACTGATTTTATAAGAAAGCTTTTGTTATTTTTAAATAAGATGACTTTTTGAGTTAAATCTCATACCCACTCAAACTGTAACTGGACAGTACATTTCACTTCTAGTTACTAGAAGACATTTCTTTAAAAGAGATTAGGGCAAAAAGGAAGAGGAGACAAGCTGTTTCTAGGCCCACCCCACCCCACCCTCCTTTAAAAGGACAACTGATGAGTTTAAGTCAAACCACAGGTTTTTAAATCAAAATAAAGGACACAAGATAATGAAGATAAAAATGCTATTTTTTAGTAATTTTTTTTTGTCCTTTTAAAAAATTCAGTCCCCTTCTAGTAAGAGCTTACATACTGCTCACCTAACCCCTTAACAAGAATAGACACAACAGGTGGGAAGAGGACACAGCACCATAGTTTCAAACATTTACATACAAAAGAAAAAACAGCCAGCACAGACTAGAGTAAGACTAAGTTTCCCAAAACACAGGGACAGAACCCACAGAGAGGAAAAATACGTACTAGGAAAAAAGCAAAATGGAAGATCTGGTCAAGCTAGGATAGAGAAGGGAGTGATAATTCCTTGTACTACAAGGAAGGAACTGGGATTTATCAAAAAGCAACAAAGAAAGAGTTCCCAAATGGATTTTTGATGCTGAAACTGTATATGCTGCTAGTAACAGTAAATATATATATATATATATTTATATTCATATATGTATATTAAAAAAGGAAAAATAATCTATTTATAGAACAATAAGTAGTCAGAGACATTTAGAAAAAAGTAAAAACAAGTCCTTTTTTTTTCTTTTTAAAAATGGATTTACTAAAACAACTTCATCACCCAGAAGTACTACAACCCCACATCCTCTGATGAAGCCACGATGTTATTCAACAGCCATCTGCCGTGGGCCATGTTCAGAGTTGCCATGTTGGATACAGCAGGCGACACTGGGGTCAGAGCTGCAAGGCAAAAAGCTGTTATTTGCTGGTCTTGCTCATGGCCATGCCTGAAGCCTGTTGGTGTCTGGAATACTTGTGAATGGTTTTCCTGAAAAGCATGCATCACTGTGGCTCAGTTAAGACATTCTGACTGGTCGTCGTCGTCGTCATCATAATCATCATCATCTTCTTTTTTTGTACAGAAGCCTGGATCCACGTACCCCAGAATCCATCATCATCATCATCACCATCATCATCCTCTTCTTCTTTGTACAGAAGCCTGGATTCGTGTACCCCAGAATCCAGGGATATCTGAACTAGATGACATCTTCCTCTTTAGGAAGGTAAGGTGATCTGCCCCAGATAGTGCAAGGTTCTCTTATTTAGGATTTTTCTTGGTACAAATAAGCACAAGTAGCTAGGGCCAATAGACTGGGTTACTGTCCCATGACTTCTTACAGGATTAACTCCAGCCTGTACCTTCTAGCTGTATAGAGCATTAAATGCCCTGACAGTAGAAGGAAAGTTTCTCTGACTCCTTTCAAACTACCTCAACTAAGGAAACTTAAGCAATCAGCACCTTCATATGGTACTGCTTCTAGGTTGTAAGCCTCTAACTAACATCAACTAGCTATAAGCCACAACCTACATGCCTTACTAGCACACCAATGTATTAATCCCAACCAGCCACCTAAGAGCGCCATCAAGTGTGATTTTAATGCAGTAAACCATACTCAAAGGAGACATGAGTTGAAATACTGGCTGCTGTGCCAAGAAGTCATTCTCTGCACAGATGTGTAGATAGGGAATTGAGCCCACACAATCCATGCAAAGAGGAAGCCAAATCTCAGAGGGACTGTCTCTGAAGACCATCTTTGGAAGCAACATTATGAGTAGATCTAAACCACTCTACTTGATGACTAAGGTCTCAATCTGGTCCTTTTCCCCCCACATCCCAAACTAATCAAGAATTTGCTAACTGGTCTCTTTAAGATCCTCCACTGGTAGTTTGTAGCTCATTATGAAGGAGGGAGGTGGTAATTGACCTGGGCTATCTGGCCCCTGCTTCTTTGCACAGTTTATACAGATGTAATCTTCATTTTCAGCCATTTCTGGAGATACACCCACACAAACTTGATGAAACCACTCATCACAGCCACCATCACATTGCACCCAGTCTACCTGTAGAAGACAAGATTGGGGAATGTTTAGGTTACATAACATTAAACCCAGAATAAAAGCAAACCAAAGAGCTTTCTTGGCTTAAATGATAGCAAACAACTGGGATATCCAGAGATAGACAATGACTTCTTATGGGGTTATTTTTCAAAGAAAGAAGCTGAGAAGTTAATACCCCCAAATTACATTTTACCATAGAATGTCCACAAAATTAGGCCTCTTAGGTACTCCATTACCTCATGAATACCTGGGGCTCCTTGTGAGGCAGAAACATGTTTGGGAAAAACTTGACAAAAAAGAAACTTCTACTAGAGCAGCCAAGTAGTTTTAGCTAATATTAACAATTCTAGGCTCTAAGACAATGCAATTAACAATCAAGAAAGGAAGAGTACAATAATGTGAAGGCAATCCTGTGTATTAGCTTTATTTCAAAGAGATAAGCCAAAGTACTAAGAGCATTAAATACCTTTTTAGAAAAGCAGTCACATAGGCCACTTTTAAAACTAATATTTTTTATTCTTCTCTTCTTCCGTTACAAATACAACTCCCTATAAAAAGTTAGCAAATATCAGAGGTCAAATCTTACAAATTAACCAATTATTAACAGTCAAAGACACAGGTCAACAGATCACTCTGGTGTTTAAAATTAAAGTCTGGAAAACTGACAGGTGTCAGTGGCAGATGCCAGGCACACTTTGATTCTTCAGAGAAAATACTGTAATTACAGGAAGCTAGGGAAGGACTGTTGTTTGATGACATTAAGTCTTATACCTACAGTTAACAATAAAATGACTTTTACATTAGGAGGGTGATTATGGTAGCTTTTAAGTCAAGGCAGATGAGAACCTTTAAAATCAAAAGAGCTACTCTCCCCAGTATAAAGAATGATCATTTCATTGGCAATACAGGAAGCCACTTAAAACCATGAGCTTTATCATTCATCAGAATAAAGTAAGGGATCAAAGTAGCACTTCAACATAGTTTATGAAAAAGAACAAAGGAAGTTTTGGATAAATAAATTGAGTTTCATTCTGGGAAAGTATGTGATTTTCAAAATTAATTTCCATGTTTTACAAAAATTATCAAAATCATGACAGTCACATCAGTACTGTTTTAGACTTAAAATAAAGGTTAGCAATAAATAAATAAATAAATAAATATATACTAGGGAAAATAAGTTGTACAATAATCTTTTTTGCTTCTATTATCCTAATTCTAGAATTCTAGATCTTAAGAAACTTATAAGTGTACTTATAAAGATTACTGCACTCAGAAGTTCTGAATTCTGGTGTATATAGTTTCAGGCTAGCCATTTAACTTCACTAAAGCTCAATTTCCCTGCCTATAAAACTGCCTGAGGCATTGCTTCATCTCGTGCATCAAAATTACCTGATGTGCTCATTAAAATGTAGCTGGGATGCATACCAAACCCCCAGATGTAAAATATCTGGGCATTATGAACCAGAAGTCTACATTTTTACCTGACTCATTTTTGTTTATCTGCATATTTGTTTTTGTGACACGGACTTGCTACATAGCCTAGGCTAGACTTCCACTCACAACACTCCCGCCTCAGCCTCCTAAGTAGCTGGTATTGTACCTGGCTTCCAAGAGATTTTTATGTATTCTAAATTTGACCATCACTACACCCCTTCTTTGTGATACTACTTCCTGTAAATTTGGATCGACTTAACAATTCCTTCCTAAACTAAATTCCATTTTTATTGTGTAACTGTATAATGTTTTGCTTCTAAAATCTGTGCAATGAAGAAATCAATCATGTTTTTTGTCAAGCAAACTAATCAAACACAAGTTACACAATGGCTTCTATATAAAAAAGTAAAAATGAAGGTACTGCAAACAGGCAAAGGCTTACAAAGTACTAAATGTATAATAGGTAAACTCAGGAATGAGTATTTTCTCTATTTTAGAGTTGGTAAACGGAATTAAAAAGACGACTTGTTTCTTTGGATACCTACATTTGAGATACTATGCTGTTTCATAATGCCACCCCTAAATCAATAGATACCTTTATCACCCTTACCCTCTAACCCTCTTAATTTAATCCAGTCCCCATTCATACTAATTTTTAAAAAGCTGCTAATTTATCAGTATTCATTTCCAAGAAAAATGTCCCATGGCTTTTTTTTTTCCTCCTTTCTTTTTGGTACTAAGGATTGAACCCAGAAGCAATTTACCACTAAGCCACATCCCCAGCCCTTTGTATTTATTTATTTACTTTAAAGACAGAGAGAGAGAGAGAGAGAGAGAAAGAGAGAATCCATTTTATTTATTTTTTCATCTGGCCTTTGTTTCCCTGACAATTATGGTGCTGGGGTTTGAACACATGCCAGGCAAGCACTCCAACCATGAGGCACCACTCCAGCTCTTATTTTTAATTTTGAGACAGGGTCTTGCTAAGCTACTTAGGCCTCACTAGTTGCTGAGCTTGGCCTTGAACTTGCAATCCTCCTGCCTCAGCCTCCCGAACCCTTGGGATTACAGGTGAGCACCACCGTGCCTGGCTGTCCCATGTCTTTTCTTTTTCTTTTCTTTTTTTTTTTTAAGAGAGAGAAGGCCAGTGAGAGACAGAGAAAGAGAATGGATTCTGTTTAGTTTTTCATGTGGCTTTCATTGCTCTGACACTTTGTTGTGTACATGGTGCTAAGGTTCAAATCAGCGTCCTAAAGCATGCCAGGCAAGCGCCATAGTCACTCAGCCAGTCCCTGCCCCATGTCTTTTTTTTTAAAGAGAGAAGGACAGTAACAGAGAGAGAGAATCAATTTTTATTGAGTTTTTCACATGGCTTTCATTGCTCTGACACTTAGTTGTGTACGTGGGTGCTGGGGTTTGAATCCATGTACTCACGCATGCCAGGCAAGTGCCATAACCACAGAGTCACCACTCCAGCCCTGTCCCATGTCTTTTTAAATCTAATTTGTGCACTGTAGTCATTGGCTTCAAATTTCCTAAAATAAATCTACCATTCCCTTTCAAAAATGGAAAATGGTATTTTCCTTTTTGTGATTATGACTGCAGGTCCGCTCCTAAGCCTAACTCTCCCATGATTTCAAAAGAATATGTATAAGTTTTCCCACTTGTACACAATAACCTATTTATAATATAACATAAAATCTGTTATCTGTTAATAACTGTACACATCATAGCTGAGAAATTTTTTACGTTGTTGGTGTTTTAAGAGACGGGGTCTTGCATTTAGATTAGGCTGGGCTGAAGTGATATTCCTCTATCAGCCTGTGACACCACACCAGGCTTTCTATGAAGTTTTTTACTAATTATTTTTGTGATTACTAAGCACCTTTCCCAGAAACAGTGAAAGGGGAAATGACTATTGGAATTCATGTGCAGTTAGCCAAATTCTATGTTCTTGAGTTTTCAGGTTACCACTCAGTCTGTTCCCCTGTGTCAAAATCTTCTCTGGATTCAGTTTATATTCCAAACTTTAGTGTGTTTTATGACCCTGGAGCCTTTTCAAGCAAAAGTGGAACTTCAGTTTGATTAATAGATGATTATGACAAAGTACTGGTAAAAGAAGAACTGCTTTCTGGGTTGTTTTTTACCCTTTGTGTCATCATCAGGGAAAGTTTATTATATGACCTATTATCTAGGGTAGAATACTACCCAGTCTGCCCAGGAATGATAGATTTCCCATTAGGTGGGAATTTTAATGCTAAAACTGGGAATGTCCCAGGCAAATTAGGACAGTTAGCTACTCTATCCCAAATTGTGTGTGTGTGTGTGTGTGTGTGTGTGTGTTACACATTTAATTAACCTCAGCCTTTGATTATCTATCCTAAAAGGAGTCATGAATTGGTAAAGTCACTAACAAAGAGAATACTTTGGGTAAGCCAACACCCTCCCAAAATCTTTCTTAAAATCAGAGTGGCTAACAAATAGTAAATGTGACAGACACATTTATAAATTTAAAACTTAAAATTTATCAAACCAAACTTTCTTATGGAAGGTAGTAGTAATGGGTAAGGAAAAGGCCTACACTAAGAGGATAAAAATGTACAACAGGGGAAAAAGTCTATTTGCATGTGTAAAATGATTCAGTGCTTACTCTTATACTGAAAAAAGTGCTACTTAAGCCCAAAATAATTTGCTTTCAATGTTGACTTGTTTTATTCTTCATATCAGTAAGAAGAAGAAGGAGGATTTCAAGGAGGAAATACTTCTGATTTTTTAAACTAATTTTTGAAAATAGTTTTTCGTTATTTTAAAATTCATTTCAGCTTAAATTTGGTAAATGATGGAAGAGATAGTTTTTAAAAACTGCTTTACAATATTCTGGTATTATTTTTTATTCTTTCTAAAACATCTTGAAATTGAGGCTAGGTACATTTGGGTAACCATTCTTCTAAATTTTAAAAGAACTTATCAATCTGCAAAGTTTTAGGCAAAGTAACAGTAATTACTGGTTAGAGAAATGGATATTTACCTAAAAAACAAATGAACCCTAGATGTTATTTCTTGCTGCATGATATTTTAAGGAATAGACTTCCCTAAACAGCATTCTTTTCTTATCATCATTTTGTTCTAAAGATGTGTGCCATGCATTAATTAGGTTTCCATGCTGAATTGAGAAAGTTGAAAATTCTTTTTAAAAATTTTAAAAGAAATATACCAATTACTTAGTGAAGCTAATGTCAACAATAAATGAAGAGAACCATAAAAATAGCAAAATAGCAATGACAGGTGAAATATTTATAATCTTTATAATTTGTTTAAAATTAAACAGAAATATAACACTAAGTTTAATTTGTACAAGCTAATGACAGGGTAAGGCACACGCTGCTCACCTCTAACAGAGGTGATAGACATAGTCTTTATATACTCAGCTAAAATCTCTGCTCCATCAAAATGTACCTATAATGTTAGGAACAAATCTCAGGGATTATGGAAAAAGTAATGATCACCTTATAATAGGCTACATCTTCTGTTAACAAGTGTGTTCACAGAGATTATTTCATCTTTTTCTCAATACCCTTTAAAAGTAAGCCAGGTATACGTTAATTTATATTTCTTTTTATAGTAAATGAAAAAAAAAGGCCAGTAGTGTTTATATGTTATAGGAATATGACAGCAATAATAGATGAATAGAATCATATTTGAGTGCAAGTAGAGGAGAAGAGAAAGATTAACTGACAAGTAGAAAAAAGAAAAGACAAAGGGTTCATGATGCATACAAAATTATGGGAAGAAGGATAAAAAGCTTAAAAGAGAAATATCTTACCACTAGTCTTGAAACTGCCATAAAATTAGTTAAAGAAAAGAAAAAAGGTTCTGCCAACACTGGGCTGTTAATATTTTGGCACCCAGGAGAAATAATTTACCCTCCACCAGTCTCTTTAGTAATAACACTGGATGGAAATGGATTCAAAATGATAGATAAAAATAATTCACACATATATTAATGAATCCAACAAAATCCTTAAAATGTTTATAATACAGAAAAATGCTTTTGAAATGAATAAAGGAAGATACGAAAGTGACAGTGTGACAGTGATATGAAATAAACTTACAGAAAGCTGAGGAAGCCAACACACTAAAATATTTATAGCTGCTATCCTTGAAAGACTAGACTGAGATATATATTTTACTCTTTATTCATTTTCCAAAAGTAAATGGAAGCCCCTAAAATAAGTCTGCCTAAAGTGTAAATAACATTTTGGAATGTGTTTTGTGCTTCAGGAGTTATCTACAGAGCTGGAGTACTAGTGGAAAGCCTACTCTGGTACTCAGAGAAGCAAGGGATCTGCTTTTGGTTTTGCCACTAATTTGCTCTGTGGCTTTGGTCACATGATTTATCTTTTCTGAGTCCCTAGTTCCATCATTTATAAAACGAGGCACCTGAACAAGGTACCCCTTGGTCCTTTCAGTTTCTAAAAAATTGTAAGTATTTGACTGAGGAGGTGAGGAAATAAGTGGGGACACGAATTGTAGGGAATAGTGATGCAGTTTTATTTATTCTGCTTTAAAATTGAAAAGCTATTAAAATTCTAGATATCAAGTGGTATATTGATCACAATAAATAAAAGTATGAATTTAATAATATTCTTGATGGGACCGGATGCCTCTAATCATTTGAAGGTGTGAGATTTTTCATAGCCTGTCCATTTTGCTCAGAAGTTAACATCATCAATATTACCTAAAGAATGCCATTACTGAATTACTATATTTAAAATTTAAGGCTGAAAATTTTTAAATTATACCTATTAAAGGCCTGGATTGTTTATTGCAAAGGATTTTTAAAAAATCATATTCAGTCACAAATACACACAGGCCTGAACATGGGTAAGAAGAAATAAAAAGTTTTAGGTCTTTGGAACACAGTATTACTGTAATTTGCCAAAGTTCTTCAAACACTCGCCCATGATTTCTTTTCAGGCCAATGCAGCTCACTAGCAAGGTATTCAGCTCTGAGTTCCCACAGGGAAGGCACAGTACTTACGCTACGATTTGGTTTGCCCACTGTGTGTGAAATGCAGTGCCTGCCAGGAACTGTCACACAGCCTCTCTATACTCTTGTCTATTACATTCACTAAGCACTTGATTTTTAAAAATACAACATTTCTTCTATGAAGCACATTGACCTAGGGGCCTTATCATTCACAAGTTCATAGAAATTATCAAAATCACATTATGTTGGAAATCCAAATCCTGAATCATAATTAAACTATTATCGTATCAAACATGTGTCTCCGTAACTCTTGTTTCTGACCTCTCTCCATCTAACTATAAAAAGCTGGAACTCACCTTGTCCTTACAGGGCCTCTGGCAGTTTTGTGCTGCACATACAGCATTCTCATCATCAGACTCCTCTGCTCCTGACCAGTCATACTTTGAGGGGATGTCCAGAACTTTTTTCTCTCTTTTCTTCTCAGTGCTCTCTTTCATAAGTTCAACTTTGGCTGCAGCAGCCTTTTCTTTCTTTTTCTTTCTCTCTTCTTCTTTCGCTAGCTTCTTAGCCAGTTTGTTCAGCTCTTTGGACTTGTCTGCATTTAATTTTAATTTTTTCTTTTTAGGTTTGTCCATTTTCTTTAGCTCCTTGGACTTCTGTTTACCTTCTCCGAAAAGCTGTTCAACCTTTTCCAGCTTCCGTTTCCGTTTCTTCTCTGAAGAGTCCTTGCCTTTCATTTTTAATGGTTTCTCTTCCACGCTGTCATCCTTCAAAGATATAAAATTAGAAACAATTTTAAAGCAAGACATTTAAAATCAGTGTCATTCTCCTACATGAGGTACCTAGAACAGGCAGATTCAGGGAGAGACAAAATAGAATAGAGCTTACCAAGTGGTGAGAGAAGAAAAAAACGGAAGTTTGTTATTTAATGTAAGCTAATATATATGTTTAACGTATGTGTTAAACACACACACACACACACACACACACACACACACATGCACATGCACACATATATAAAATGTTCTAGTAAGATAGTTCAAGAGTAGAAAGTATGGGCTGGAGCAGTGGCTCGGCAGTTACAGTGCTTGCCTGGCATGTGTGAGGCCCCAGGTTTGAATCTCATTACAAAAGATATATTGTGACTTTGGCAAGGATTAGAAAATAGCTCATGTGACAACACAAAAACACTGTCACTTTGCATCAGGCACAGAGGCATATGCATATAATCCCAGCAACTTGGGAGGCTGAGGCAGGAGGATTGCAAGTTGAGACCAGCCTCAACAACTGAGCAAGGACCTAAGGAACCTAGTGAGACCCTGTCTCAAAATAAAAAACAAAAATGGGGACCGGATAGCTCCAAGGTTAAGTGCCCCTGGGTCCAATCCCCAGTACCAAAAACCAAAAACCAAAACTCACTTTTCTTTTTAAACTTTTTAATTCTAATGCCATTTTGTGCCAATGTAATAAAACACTCAAAATTTTAACAAAAAAAATATGTCTGCTAACAGAAAGAACTGGGGAAGTTAGAAAAAAAAATTACCTAAATATGTAAACTCCTTGGTAAAAACATTTGAGAATTCACTTTTCTTCAGATTAGACAGAGACTTGAGAAATCTTTGACAGAAACCAAAGAATCAACAGAATCTACTGGATTATAAATGTCTTAAGTTTGTTCCACCTTGAAAAACACATGTAACCTCATAATGCTTTGTATGTAATAAAGAAGATATGAGAGATAATGAATGTGTAAAAAAAATGCTCTGTAGACTAGAAAATGCTATCTAAATGATGTTACCTTAGATTTGTCCTCCAAACTCAAGCAAAACTATAGTATCTGAAACTTATTTGTGTGAAAAATTGACGACACTGGGGGCTAGAGCGGTGGCTCAGTGGTGGAGCACTTGCCTGACATGCACAAGGACCCAGGTTCAAACCCCAGCACCATACACACAACTAAGGGTCAGAAAAACAAAAATCAGATGATTAAATAAGATTGATTCATTCTCTCTCTCAAAAAAAAAAAAAATTGATGACATATTCAATTACACAGAAACAAGGAAGCTAATGAAAAGAATGCTGGGTGTTAGATGCCAGAGTTAGAATCTAAGTCTCTTAATTTTTACTAGATTTGGGATCTTAACTTTCTCTCTCTCTGATCCTTAATTTCTCCACATGAAGAACGAGGTTAACTCTTGCCCCATTCTTCCCCTATCCCTCCCATGCCTCTTTAGGATTATGGTAAAGATCAAATGAGACCATGGATGTAAAAACTCTATGAACTGCAAACTGCTATGAAAGTGTAATATATGAATGTGGACTCTCCCAACCAATCCAGTTCTATTTAATCATCCCCTTGTGCTTCTTATTTTTAACCACTACATTTTCCTAATTTGGGGCCTCCAAAAATGGGAATCTGGGCTAAGGAAGTTATTCTAAACTGATTGTGTTCAATCCCCCTGCCCTTCTTTTTAGCAAAAATGGCCTTCTGGAAAAGTCAAAACAAAACAAAACATCATCATCATCATAAAAAAATTAAATATTACATAAAGTCTCAATAAAGAAAATCATAAAGCAGAATTATTCTGGCTTAAGTGGGACAGTGGGACAGCCAAATTACTCCACTCAGTCATCCCCTAGTCAATCATCTAAGGAATCTGAACATTTTAAATGGTTTTAAAACCACTATTTAGGGGCTGGAGCGGTGGCTCGGAGGTTAGGGCACTTGTCTGGCATGCGTGAGTACTTGAGTTCAAACCCCAGCACCAGGTACACAGTGATGTTTTAGAGCAACGAAAGCACGTGAAAAAAAAAAGCCAAATGAAATTGATTCTCTCTCTCTCTACTGTCCCACTCTTCAAAAAACAAAACGAAACAAAACAAAACAAAAAACACTATTTAAATTAGAAATGAATCCATACCTCCATGATATGTAGAAATCTGTCTTCTGAGGGTGGGTGTGTCGCCTGCAAAATCCTCCATATGTGTTGTGTCTCATCCAGAGACACTTCTAGGAGGTCTCCAACCATCATAAGTTCTTCCAGCTGGGCTTTAGCTCCAGGTGACAACTCTAACACTGGAGGTTCCAAACTTCGTGGAACCAAAGGGCTTTTCCGAGGTTGTTTCCTTGGAGTAGTAGAACCTTTCACAAAAAATACCATAAAACAAAAACATGAAAACCATGGACAAATGTAATATTTTCAAAGTAAATGTTTAGGAAAATTTAAAACAAACACAGAACAAAAAGATCTACAATTCCAAAGCCCACTCTAAAAAATTATTTTTGGAGTTTAAAATTGTTTGTTTATCCTGATTGCTGCATAATCTCTTAACCCAGGACTCTCTATTTTAGACTATACACCAAAAGATCAAGTAGTTACTTATCCTACATAAAGAATGGTTGGCTAGGCATGGTGGCAGAAGCCTGTAATCCCAGATACCTGGGGCAGGAGGACTGCAAGTTAGGCTAGCCTGGGCTCAAACTTAGACCCCAGCTAAAAAAATTAAAGGGATGGGGATGAAGCTCAGTATTAGAGTGCTTGCCTAGAATGCATGAGGCTCTGTGTTCAATTGTTCAATCACCAATTCCACACATATACAAAAACATTAAAAATAATTTAAAAAAATGGTCATCTTCCCAATGAACAGACAGTAATATGCTTTTCCATAAAATCTTTACGTTTATTATAGAGAAAAACATTCTCCATCTTCCAGTGTTGTGACATAAAGCAGGATAACTTATTTTCACTTGGGAAAAGAAAAGCAAACACCATGGAGAAGTTATCTACCAAGGAAAGGAAGAACTTTTCTAACGATTAAAGCTACCCAACCCAAAATGAGTATTCTTTGAAAGCAATGAGTTCTTCAACAACTGGTAATGATCAAAGGGAGGATAAATGATTGCCTAACAGGAATTTTAAAAATTAGGTATGTGACCACATGGACTTTAAAGTTCTAATTAGGATTCTCTAATTCTACATTCATTTTCAGATTATCTAATAACAGAAAATGCAAATAGAGACTAGATTTTCCAAAATAGCATTCTCAGGTTCTATTAGCATTTCATGGCTAGTCATCGTTCTCAATTCAAGAGGGATTCAGAGTTTAGATTAATACAATCCCTTTTTGCATTGTAGGCTTATCTTCCCCAGATTTCTTAAAAAGGGTAATACCTTGAGAACAACTCTTAGAAGCAGAAGAATAAGCATGTTCTGCACAGAATGAAGGTGCTGTCCACATATGAGTTACCACTTCCTCAGACTTGATAGGAATTTCTTCATCACAAAAAAGATTGGGTTCCAGACTACTAGAGGACTTCACACTGGCTGTGTCCTAAAGATGAAACAGTAAGAGGTGTTCAGAATTAATTAACCAATAAGTTGACACAGCTTATCCTATGTCAAGGATCTTAAATAAAGGCTGTCAGGAAGTTTCTAACATTACATACTAAAAACACGATATTAAAATTACTTATGATATTAAATAAAATAGAAAATGTCCATGGAGGACTGGAAAAAAAAATACAGTATAAAGACTACAATTTCAAACCAAAAGAGAATAAAGCTAAAAATAATCCATAGAGATACTAAACCTAGGGGCTGGAGTGGGTAGCTCAGCGGTTATAGCACTTGGCTGGTAAGTGCAAGGTCATGGGTTCAAACCCTAGCACCATGTACACAACGAAGTGTTAAGAGCAACGAAGACATGAAAAACTAAATAAAAATTAATTCTGTCTTTCTCTCTATCTCACTGTCCCTCTCTCTTAAAAAAAAGGTACTAAACCTATTAAAAAAATTATACCTTCTATACCGTCTACAACCTATAAAAAAAACTTTCAAATCAACAAGTTAAGGAATCTTTTTTTTTTTTTTTTAAAGAAGGGACAGTGAGAGAGCAAGAAAGAGAGAAGAGAGAAGCAATCTTTTTTAGTTTTTTCATGGGATTTTCATTGTCTGTACACTTCGCTGTGTACATGGTGCTGGGGTTTGAAGTCACGTACTCGTGCTTGCCAGGCAAGCGCCATAACCACCAAGCCACCGCTCCAGCCCTACAAGTTAAGAAATCTTGATCCTTTAAAAAGAAAATAAAATGGACTTAAGAAGGGCAGGTTTAGAGGTGACATCTTAAGACACAAACCATTTAATCCTAAATTTCCAAACCTACAATTTTAGCCACTTGTTCTTAATACAATGAAGAGCCTAACAATATACAAACTATACAACTCTAACACTTCTAATTAGGTCCCTGATGATTTTCCATAAGCTCACCTGTATAGCTTTGAAGGTCAGAGTGCAATCAGGAGAGACAGAAATTACACCAGAGGTTTTTTGTTTTGATACTGGAAATTGAACCCTGGGGTGATCTACCACTGAACTAGATATCCCTAGCTCTTCCTATATTTTCTGAGACAGTGTCTTGCTAAGTTGCTGAGATTGGCCTCAAACTTGTGATCCTCCTACCTATGTCACTAGAATTATAGGTGTGCCACCATGCCTCGTTACAACAGAGAACCAGTTAAATCAAATGTGCATTAAAGAGGCTAGGCATGGTAGCACACGCCTGTAATTCCAGCCACTAGGAAGGCTAGCCTCGAAAACTTAGATCCTCTCACCTGGCAAGGAAATACCAAGATAGGTAATAATTATGGGAAAGAACTACCATTCCTAGGTTTAGTGTGGTTATCAAAACCTAAAGGCTTAGAGAAGGGGTCCCGCAGAGTTAGAATGCAAATCTCTGAAAAAGATATACAGGCCAGTTCTGCTTCTCTGATGAAAGATAATGATGCTGGTTTTAAGGAGGGGCGGGGCACGAAAGGGTGTGGAGTTGGAAATTTGAATCAGTTGCCTATGCCAGGAATTACACACATGTCTACCTACACATCTACACACACATTTGGATGATTATGATGAGAATGTGGAATGTCTCTTACTGTCAAAAGAAGAGTCATCTGTCAATGAACAAATGTATAAGGCAGGGGTTGGCAAACTAATGCATGTGGGCCAGATGCAGCTGGCAGCTTATTTTTGTATGGTTTGTGAGGTAACAGTAGTGTGTACATTTTTAAAAATTATTATTAGAGACAAGGATAGAAGGAGAGAGAGAGAGAATATCAATTTTTATTGAGTTTTTTCACATGGGTTTCGTTGCTCTTGACACTTAGTTCTGTACGCGGGTGCTGGGATTCGAACCCATGTACTTGTGCATGCCAGGCAAGCACCATAACCACCGAGCCACCACTCCAGCCTCTAGTTTACATTTTTAAACAGGGAAGAAAAGAAAGGAGAAAGGAAGAAGCAGCAAAAATACAGCCCTTACAATATTTACAATCTAGCCCTTTATAGAAAAGGCTTGGCAACTCTGGTGTGGATTCCTGTTCCAGCATTATAAAACAGAATATATAAGCAGTATGTTAGGACATGAGCAAAATGGGCTTAACGACTAACCCAACACCTGACTCTCTTTATAGGGTGCAGCAGAAGACGATCTATTGTCTTCATGAAGCTATCCTTAAACAGGACACTTCCCAAAACTCTATTAAGTTTCAAAGTAATGGTTAGCTAAGAAAAGGACAACATAAGAGAAAAATAGTTCCTAAGAGGTATCTGTCAAGCAATGCCATTCACTGAGAATTTAGGAATTTTAGAATTCTTCCCTTTCTAAGAATTTAAGACCTAAAGAGAAACAGACCAAAGAGTATAAACACTGTACTTTAGTTCCCAGATGCTGCTTCTCACTGACTGGAATTATTTTTCTTACTTCCATTTTACTCCTGCAAGGAAGCTTTCAAAATGAAAAGGACAGCTGGGCATGGTGGCCTACACCTATAATCCCAGCAATTTAGGAGACTGAGGCAGGAGGATTCCAAGTTTGAGGCTAGCTATCCTCATCAATTTAGTGAGGTCTAAGCAATTTAGCAAGATCCTGTCTCCAAATAAAAAATAAAAAGGGCTGGGGATATAAAAGTGGTAAAGTGTCCCTTGGTTCAATCCCCAGTACCTACCAACCAACAAAACAAAACAAGACAGACAGCAATTAGAAAATAATGATGGAAAAGGTGGTCTATTACCATGTGTTAAATCCAGATAAGGTGTAATGTTATACAGCCTAATACTTTTTTAGAGATATTATGGGTAAGGGAAGGAAGGGATACGGGTGGGAAATTGGGGGACACTCCTGGGGGTAAATCTAGCACCCGTAAACTATACACATTTTATATTATTTTGTTAAAAATGTGTATGGTTGTTCAAAAATAAAAATTAAAATTAAAAAAAGAAAGAAAATAATGATGGAAACCAATGAAAGACAAAAAAAATTTTTTTGATTTTTAAGTTCTTTTCCTAGTATGAAGTATGAAGCATGAGAAGTACAATACTAAATTTTTTTTTTTTTAAGAGAGAAAAGGGAAAGAGTGAGAAAGAAAGAAAGAATCAATTTTATTTTTTCGGGCTGGAGTGGTGGCTCAGCGGTTTCGGCGCTTGCCTGGCAAGCACGAGGACCCGGGTTCAAACCCCAGCACCACGTACACAGCTAAGTGTTGGAACAATGAAGGCCATGTGAAAAACTCAATAAAGTTGTTTCTGTCTTTCTCTCACTGTCCTTCTCTCTTTAAAAAAAAAAAAAAAAGGAAATAATCATGGCTATTTCAAAGGTTATCCCATTCACACAATTCCAAAAGAGCCATTAGACTTTGCTTCAACATTCAACAGATATTTTCCTAAGTAATGATTTTCTTAATGCTGCTCAAGTATTCTAGTGGTGATTGCAGGATTTTATATTCAAATGAAGTAATATTAAACAATATAAAGGACAAACCACCTGTTTTAATTTTTAAAAGATCAAATGAGTGATTTTATTTTATAGTTAATTATTTTACTCACTTCCTAAACTTACACGAACTCTTCCTCAAGCAAAGGTACTAAATTCAAAAGTATTTTGAGTTCATCATCACAACAAGGAACATCATACGAAGAGGAAAAACACCAAGCCAAATGCAAATAAATTTGCAAATAAAATTTTCATTACATCAACCAGCTTGTGCCTATCCCAGCCTGAATAACACAGCAAGTACCCATCTTAAGAAACAGAGAAAATGGGTCTGCGGCAGTGGCTCAGCCATTGGAGGGCTTGCCTAGCATGTGTGAGGACCTGATCTTGAACCCAGCACCATATACACAACTAAGTGTTGGAGAAACAAAGGTCAGATGAAAAAATAAATATAAATAAATAGAATTCTCTTTCTTCTCCCACTCTCTCCCTCTTAAAAAAAAAAAAAAAAAAGATACGAAAGTCAACATAAATTTGACCTTAGATTACCCTGTCTTGACTCCATTCTTTCACTCTCCTTAGTTGTCAAATACATTGTTCACACTACAAAACCCACAATATTGTTTTTCTACCATCAATAACTATTCCAAAGAGACGGTAAACTAAGGCTGAAATAAAAATTCTGCAAAAAATAGAACTACTCCATGCAACCTTATGAAACCAGTTTTGATCCATGCAATACTCCAGATGTTTTGTTTCCAAACAAAGCTCAGCATGTTAGCAGTTCTAGAGCAGTGTTTGATAACTGACAATCTAGAAGGCAAACATATCTCTTGGATACAACCAACAGGTGATTCAAGTAAAAAGCTAACTTATATGTGGCATAGGCTGCATTCACGTTCAGTGGCTCCCAGTCATCCAATTCAACACTCCAAAGAAAAATGGTCACTGACTTCTGGACAAAAAGGTACTTAGCTTATCTGAACAGGCTAACTCAAGTTTCAACTTCTCTCAAGTTTTTAATTCATATAACTGAAAATTCCCTCATTATAACATTCCCTGGATCCATTTTTATCTTGAGAAAAATATTTTCCAGTAGATGAATTTACAAGTATCTCTCATGGATGATTTTAATTTTACATCCTTGAGAGTGTTTTAATGCTAGCGGTAAGAATAGGCAGCACCCGCCAGATCTGCACGCTGAAAAGACAAAAGACAGTTAAGAGGTAGGGATGAAATTCTCCCATGGTCTATGGGAGTACAAACTCTCAGGTTACAGCTACAAATTCTAAACACAGCAACCAAATACCATATTAAACCAACAATTCAGGAGCTCGGCTAGATCATGATGCTATTACTAGGTTAAAAGTAATGACTTACACCTGACACAAAGTAACAATGCAAGGTCAACTGGATACAATACAAAATTCCAAAACCTCCTCTTTACCACCAGTGTGGTATCATTATCAAAAGAATCATCAATAATAAATAATTAACTGTAACTACAACTCTGCAAATTCTAACCACGGGCCCAAATATTACCCATCTCTAAATATGACATTATATTTAGTACTATCCAGACAGGAGAGCAAAAGACTCATAACACAGCTAGAAAGAGATTCTTAAATCATGACTAGGTTAGACTAACAATTCAAAGGAAAAAAATGTGAAAACTGAAGTTGGTCATGAAAACATTCAATAACTTAAAGGCTTATTTTTTTCTAGTCCTTCTAGGTCATTAGGAATTATGAAAGAAATGGGAAAAACACCAGTTTTAAAAAATATTCTATTTTACAAAAAAATGTTTTAGCCATCTTTGTTTTCCCCCTTGAAGTTCTGAAAAAAACAATGTCACCATAAACTCAGTACAAATAGATGACTAGTATTTTCTTCCATTTTCAGGCCTAATCAGCATTCAACAGAGCCCAGCCATACGACTATAATCCCGTGACTTGGGAGGCTGAAGCAGGAGGATCACAAGTTCGAGGCCAGGCTCAGAAACTTAGTGAAGCCGTAAGAAATTTAGTGAGACCCTATCTTAAAATAAGAAATAAAAGTGGTTAGGGATGGGGCTCAGTGGTTAAGCACCCCTGGGAACAATGTCTGGTACCAAAATAAATACATAAATAATAAAAACAAACTCACTGGACATGTATGTACCCACACAGCCTGTTATGTAATTACCTTCATGTCATAACCATATGTCTCCCGAATGTCTTCATCAGAATCTGTTTCTTCATCATCATAGTCCATTGTTTGTCGAGGGGAAGATGACACACTGCTTACCACCCGGTTAAAAGCAGACTGTTGGAAACTAGGTAAGTGTCCCTAAACAACAAAGAAGTCCAGGATGAACAGAGAGATGTACTAATCAAACATGAGTAATTATAAGTGCTTACAATCAACAAAATGTTCCAAGCAGCTAATGTTCTTAAACAGTTTACATAAATTATTTCATTATGGTATCAAAGCCCACCTGAGTGATATTTCCAGATAATATTTCACTAAAATGACCTACATCCTGGTACAACCCCTCTGGAAAGCAGCGTGGAGACACCTTAAAAAATTACAGTTGGATTCCCCATATGACCCAGCTATCCCTCTTCTGGGTATTTTCCCAGAGGAGTTAGAATCAGCACATTACGAAACAACACAGCAAAATCTATGTTCAGGGCTGGAGCAGTGGCTCAGCACTTGCCTGGCAAGCATGAGGACCCGGGTTCAAACCCCAGCACCATGTACACAACTAAGTGTAAGAGCAACTAAGGCCATGTGAAAAACTAAATAAAGTTGTTTCTCTCTTTCTCTGTCTCTCTCACTGTCCCTCTCTCTTAAAAAAAAAAAAAAATCTATGTTCATAGCAGGTCAATTTACAATAGCTAAATTATAGAACAACCCAGATGCCCCTCACTAGATGAATGGATCCAAAAGCTCTAGTATACATATACAATGGAGTTCTACTCAGTTATCAAAAACAATGATATTATTACATCCATTGAAGGTAAGTGGATGGCAATGGAAGAAATCATGCTGAGCGAAGTTAGCCAAACCCAGGTCAAGGGCCAAATGTTTTCCCTCATTTGTGGAGGCTGGAGGAGCTAAACCCAGGCTTGGGGGAAAGGTAGATAAACTCATGGATTAGAACCATAGAACAAAAATGCAATATGTTAATATTTATGATACACAGTTGCAAGATACTGCATAAGATATCTGAACAAGCTATACTGCATGCTTTCACAAAAATGTAAATGTTTGATCCTATTGTCAAATATATTAAAGAATAACAAGGGATGACAGCAAAGGAGAAGGGGGAAAGTTGGAACTGAAATAAAGCAAGGTACACCCAAGCATTTATGTCACTGTATAGACTATAGTCATGTACATAAAAAATGTGCTTCATAGTTATAAGAATTATGACATTGTACTTGGGTTCTTTAGGAAAAATACAGGATCCAAAAGAGAGGCAAAGGATCAGGACAGAAGGAGGGTGGTAGAGAGGTGTGGGGGACGTGGGCAGAATACTGACCAAATTATATTGCTGTACTGTGTGCATCAAGGAATACGTGACAACAAATCCCATCATTACGTATAACTATAATGCACTAATAAAAAATAAATTTAAAAATTAAAAAAAGAAAACATATGAAAAAAATAAAATGACCTAAGCATGTACTTAAAGAAAATGCTATCGGGGCTAGAGTGGTGACTCTGTGGTTACTGTGTTTGCCTGGCACACACAAGGCCCCAGGTTCAAACCCCAGCCACACACACACAACTAAGTGTTGGTGAAGCAAAGGCCAGATGAAAAAATAAAGTTGATTGGGGCTGGAGTGGTGGCTTGGCGGTTGCGGCACTTGCCTGGTACGTGCGAGTGTGAGTTCAAACCCCAGTACCACATGCACAACCAAGTGTCCAAGGAATGAAAGTCACATGAAAAACTAAATAAAAACCGCTTCTCTATCTCTCTCTTACTGTTCCCTTTCTTTAAAAATAAATAAATAAATAAAGTTTTATACTTTCTCTCACTCTCTCCTTTTCTATTTAAAGAAAGAAAAAGAAAGAACAAGCAATGGATGTATGAAGAAGGAAGAAGCCATGAACAATGTAACCGCTGGCAAATTACTGTTGTTTTCCTCATAAATTGGTAAGATTGATTTACTATCCGCACACTGACAAACACAACCACATGAAATAGAGAAGGAATATAAATGCTAAACTTGCCTGTAAGTCTGGATTGGCAGCTGCTTTTTGGAGTTCTGCACTGATGATCTTTTCAGTTTTTTCCCGAGCTGCCTGTTCCACCATACGCTGGCTTAACACAGACAGTTTGGCCAGGGCAGAGGACAGTTCATCTGTGGCTAGGGCCTGCCGTGCCCTATCTTGCCAACTCATGGCACGTTCTGTCAGACACTGTAGGGCCTCTCCTTCAGGCAAGCGCACAGGCAACTTCTGAAGGGATACCAGCAGTGACAGAATAGTCTCTAGCCTGGGCCTTCGAGACCGCATACAAAGAGGACAAAGGAATTTTACTTCTTTAGCCTGCCAGCTGGACCCTTTTTTCTGGGACCCTGATTTAGGAAGGGGAACACAGCTATTATGGAACCAGTCTTTGCAGAGCTCACACTGCAGCATAAACCCACTGGCTGTCTTGCGGCAAATGCAAAATTTTACTTCTTCTATGCGGTCCACCATCGTCATCTTGGCTAGGTTGGCTGCTCTGAGGGAAAGCATGGCTTCAATCTCTTTTTGCTCTCGTTCTTTGAAAACTGCCACCTGTATATGACAAACATTTCATTTAAAAGAGACACTGCAATACATCACACATTATCAAAGACTTATGGTCAAGGAATCTTTCTCTACATTGGGGTCTCATGGTAATAGCATTCTTTTTATCCTAAAATTTGGGGTACTCTGGCAGTATCCACATAAATATTCCTCATCTGGGAAACAGGCAAAGTGCTACCATATTTGACCATTTACATCAGTAGAATACTGTGAATTCTTCTGAGGGTATAGCAGAAAAATGATATCCCTTGCTGGGTGTGATAGTGCACATCTGCAAACCCAGCAACTCACAGGCTAAGGCAGGAGAATCACAAGTTTGAGGCCAGCCTCTGCAACTGAGTGAAACCCTAACTCAAAATAAAACACAAAAGCTGAAGTAGGAAGTTCAACGGTAGAGTGCATGCCTGTCAAGCACGAGGACCTGGGCTCAATCTCCGGCACCACAGTGGAGGAAAAAACCAGATGAAAAACAAAAAAACAAAAAACTGATTTTCTTGGGGCTGGAGCAGTGGCTCAGGAGTATAGCACTTGCCTGGAATGCATGTGGACCCGGGTTTGAATCCCAGCACCACATACACAACTAAGTGTTGGACAAACTAAAACCAGATGAAAAAAATTTGACTCTTTAAAAAAAAATTAAAATAAAATAAAATGAAAACATAAAGCAGGACTGGGGATGTGGCTAAGAGGGAGCATGCCCCTGGGTTAAATCTCTAGTAGCATAAAAGAAGAAAAGAAAAAGGAAGAGGTATTCCTTGAAATCAAGCTCCTTGGGTAAGAAGCCTGGCTTCAGTATTCTTATACTGCCACTGTGAGGTATAGCTTTTGAATCTGTTTTCTGAAAAATGCAGACATACCACAACCTCATTTTATTATTTTAAGGAATAAATAAGATGGTACATGAAAGTGCCTAATTGGTACCCACCAGCACAAGGTAAACCTCTCAGTAAGAATTTGTTTCCCATTTCCCTGTAATTCATTCCCTGAGGGAAGTTCTATACAAATAAAGTTTTGTTTCTCTTTAGAAGGCCTCTCTTCTTTTCCGTGAGAGTTGGAAAACAAAGTCTGACGATCAGTTACAATAGAGTTTTAGGAAACTCATTTCAACAAAGTAAATAAGAGCAAACAAAATTTAATTGTCATGAATATTATCAGAGCATTTTCTTTTTAAATTACTGGTAGCTCTGAAATAATTTCCAGTTGTACTTGTCTGGCAAGATTGCTTATTAAGCAGGCTTTCATTAGAGATCATTCTTATTGGCCTCAGAACAGGTAAAAAGAGCCATATTAAGTTACTTAGTGTACGAAATTCCCTACTATTATGTATTTCCCAAACTAATTTTTATTTTTCTCTATTTCCTCAGGTTCCTAGCAATCTTAACACATTCCTTCTACTCCTACCTGACCAAAATTGTAATTCTCATGGATACAAATATTTGATTGCGAGTTCAGTATCATTCACTGTACTGTTGAATACTAAGAAAAGGGGGACTTTTTTTTTTTGGAAAGAGAGAGGGGCAGAGAGAGAGAGAGAATTAATTTTATTTTTCATCTGGTTTTTATTGCTCTGACACTTGATTGTGTACATGGTGCTGGGGTTCAAACCTGTGTCCTTGCACATGCCAGACAAGCATCTGAACTGCTGAGCCACCACTCCAACCCCAGAAGGGGGACATTTTAATAAACAACTGGCATCAGTAAACTGGAAAAATTCCTTTGAAAAGTGTGACAGCAGAGTCACAAAATGTTATTGAATTCTAACCCAGCAATTTCATTTGCAAGATTGGTTAAGACTAGGAAAATAGGGGCTGGAGCAGTGGCTTGGCAATTACAGTGCTTGCCTGGCATGCACAAGGATGTGGGTTCGAACCCCAGCACCATGTATACAGCAAAGTGTTGGAGCAACGAAAGCCATATGAAAAACTAAATAAAACTGATTCTCTCTCTCTCTCACAATCCCTCTTAAAAAAAAAAATTTTAAAAGGATATGAAAATAATTTAGAAGAAGTAAAAGCTATACAAAAGTTCATTTGATCACTTATAACGGGAAATTTAATAACAGGCAAATTGTTCAACATTAGAAAACTACTCAGCAGACTAGGGCTATAGCTAAGTGGCAGAACACTTGCCTAGCATGAGAGACATGCCTGAGTTTGATCTCCAGCATGGCGAAAAAAAAAAAAGAAAAAAAGAAGATAAATCAGCAAATTATAAGCAACTTCTATGGAATATGACACAACCGTTAAAATAATAAAGAACAAAGACATGAAAAGAATAAAACAATTTTGGGAAGAGAACAGAACGGTAAACTTTTTTTGCACTGCCTTTAATTAGAGACATAAAAAAATAAAGTCAAAGAGAAAGTATATGAAACTAAAAAGTTTAAAACAGTAAACCTGCTTTTTTTTTTTTTAAAGAGAAGAGGGACAGTGAAAGAGAAAGAGAGAATCAATTTTTATTTAGTTTTTCATGTGACTTTGGTTGCTCCAAGACATCACCGTGTACATGGTGCTAGGGTTTGAATTCGTGTACTTGCGCATGCTGGGCAAGTGCCGTAACCGCCGAGCCACCGCTTCAGCCCAATCTTTTACAAAATTTTGCATTCAGAAAGCAAACTCAAGGTGCATTACATAGTTTCTTACCACCATAGCTGTATCCCTGGTTTCTTCCAGTCCTTCCTCCAGATCGCTCAAAGGTTCAAGGTCCAGATCCTTTTCTTTTTCTTTTTCTATTAGTTCTTTTACTCTTTTCCTTCTGTTTTTACCACTCCCATATATACCAATGTCAGTACGGGGACTTAGCACCTACAAAAATAAAACCAAAATATGAACTATTGTTTTCAAAACAATCTTAAAAGTGAAATTAATAAAAGGACCCACTTACAGACCACTCACCATTTCCCAGACACTTTCTTAAAGACTTTATATAATTTATCCAATTCAATCTTCACAACAACCTTAAGCAATAGGTATTATTTTCGACATTTTACAAACAAGAGAAACTGATACTCAGAAAGAAAGCAACGTGTTTAAAGACGTAGGACTGGTAATCAGGGAGTCAGTTCTCAAAGCTTAAACTATTTTATTCCAAAGCCTAGGCTCTTAACTACTGTGTTCAACTGCTCAAGATAAAAAGGTTAGTGAGTTTAAATTTGTGCTTCTGAGAAAGACAAGCTTTCAGTGACAAACTCTAATAACAATAGATATATGACCCAGGTTGGTTGCTCTTTAAGATTAAAGAGAAATAAAACTGAGGCTTTAGATTTCAGGTCAACATCAGATATCACCTAATACGAATCATTTGTCACGATGACCAGATACACTGAAAAGAATTCTTACCAATACTGCTACTAGCTATAGGTATTTATCAGCTGCCAATGAAGGTGATAAAGCACATGTTCAAAAAGCATTCTTTACCTGTAACAGCGTGTGACTAGAATTCTTCTTAAGAAAGGTCCGCCCAGTCCGTTCTCTCCAGGCCCGTGCGGCTGCTACCTGTGACTCCACTTGGGGCAGTGCATCAAGGCGCACAGGAATAGGTCGCCCCTTAGCAGATAAACTCTCAAGCTGCTCCAAGTATGCATAGTTGCTGCCACTCTGCAAAACAAAAATGGATTCTCACACAATTTGAGTTCTTTTAGGGAGACTGGCAATATACTACCGGAAGAATTTACAAAACATTCAGTGTTCACTTTTGTAGTAAATAAAACTAACTGTACCTCTTGAATTAATATAACCTTCAATGCCCTATTTTAAAAAGTTATTCATAAATTAATTTTTAAATTGGTGTGTTATAATTATAATATATAGTGGGATTCATTGTGCCATTTATGTAAAAAGACATAATTTGATCAATGTTATTCCTCAACACCTTCTCTTTTCCTTTCTCGATCTGCCTGCTCTATTCTACAGACTACCATCTACAATTAATGTTGTCATTAATATTTTTTTTTTGGTACAGGGGACTGAACTCAGGGGCCCTTAACTACTGAACCACATCAACAGTCAATTTTTATTTATTTTGAGACAGGGTCTCATTAAGTTACTGAAGCTGTTGGGGGGAAAAAGCAGTTGCTGAGGCTGGCTTTGAACTTGAGATCCTCCTACCTTAGCCCCCTGAGCCGCTGGGATTAATGTTACTTTAATTAGTGTATTTTGTGTATTTATACACACACACACACACACACACACACACACAGAGTTCACTGTGATATTTGTACAGAGACATAACATTGTTTGGTAGATTTCATTTCCCAGCATTTCCCCACATTTCCCCATGCCCTTCCCTCTTCTTTCCTTTTTAGAACCCCTCAATCTATTTATCTTTCTTCTATATAAATTCATTTTTTAATGAACATGTTATCAAAGATCTTATCTTCTTGATTAATTAATGACAGACCAGTAAGATATAAAAACCAGTTCAAAGGACCATCTAAGGAACAGACATAAATAACTACAATTAAGAATAAGGAAATGGGGGCTGGAGCAGTGGCCTGGTGGTTACGGCGCTTGCCTGGCATGCGAGAGTACACGGGTTCAAATCCCAGCACCAGGTCATTCTCTGCTCAGCTCTGCTCAGAGACAGCCCACTCTCTCTTGAGAGTGCTTTCTGCTTGAACTCTTACCCTGCTTTTACTTTACTTTCACCTCTCTTTCACTTATAATAAAATTCTCTTGTATGAATGTTTGTGTCTGACTTTAAATCTTCTTTTGTGGGAACACAGGAACCAAGGTTTGGATTTTTAGATTTCTGCTTTCCTGTGACATATTACTTGGCGCCGTGACTCGGATCAACAACAACCAACTACGGGACGGATGATGACCTTCCTTCTCATGAGTGCATAGATATTCTGTCTTTATCCTATGCCAGCAGACAGGACCTGAAGGAAGAGCTTTTGGACAACTGTGACCATATCTGCCAGAAAAGTACCTGGCATCTCCAGTTGGATCCATCACTCTCGGGGCAGCAACCTCCCAGACGGCTTTACACCCTGTTTCTACTAAACCAAACATTTTTTGTGGCCCCATGAATACTCATAATCTGAAGCATTTCACTGACAGAGAGCAAGGGTTGGAGACACCTACCCTATAGGCCTCGCCCCTAATCAGCAGGAAGCAGCTACTGATTTGATTTTATTGCCCTTATTCCCCATATGATTCAGGGTCTCCAATCCTTGAGGAGGGGAATGTTAGGTAGTAGCTAGCAATGAGCAGTGAAATGCTTGACAAGGCCACAGGTTTAGTGTTGAAGTTTGCTGTAAGCTACTGCCAAGGCAAATAAGCTATGGAAAACATTAGTACACAAGCGTTGAGGGTAAACAAAGACAAGAGGGAAGGGAGCATGCCTCAAGAACAAAGGATCTATGGGATTATCTCTTCACAGGTCACATAAAATTTGAGATGAACCTAAAAGCTACTGGCACCAAGGGTCTCTTAGAAGCTCAGAAGGAGGTATTCCTTAATAACCCCAATGCCCACATTAACATAGGATTGACTTGTAGATGAAGCCCCCCTTAATAGGATGGCCACCATGACAGTTCTGGAGAGGACCAACTAACGTCAAAAACTCCACTGCCTAACATGACGCAGGAGTTGAACACCTGATTGGCAAAGACTGCTGAAAGAGGACCCCAATTTTCAGATCAATCATAAAACAGCAATGAATTTGGAGACAGCATTGTCTCCTTTGTTCTCATCTCAGAGACGGCCCACTCTTTTGAGAGTGCTTTCTGCCTGAAATCTTACCCTGCTTTTACTTTACTTTCACCTCTCACTTATAATAAAATTCTCTTGCATGAAAAAAAAAATCAAACCCCAGCACCCATGTACACAACTAAGTGTCAGAGCAACGCAAGCCATGTGTAAAACTAAATAAAAACTGATTCTCTCTCACTGTCCTTCTTTCTAAAACAAAACAAAAGAATAAGGAAATGAATTTGCTCATCAATGGAAACAAGGAGTTAATATCATCTAGGACAATGGAATCACCATTTCTACAATGTGGAAATCAAGTGTATCATTAGAAATTTAATTTTGTATGGACCCAAAAGCAATACTTGCGTTCTAGTAACCACCCCCATTTTATATTATATAAACAGAGATAAGAATAAGTATTTTCCTTCGAAGTTAACAATGTTTCTATACTGCCATATAACAAATTCATTATTACCTTTAGAACTTAAATACTACATTCTAGCAAAGTTATATCTCATGAATCTAACACATTTGCTTATAAACTCATTTTGAAAAGCATACAGAATAATAAACAGGAAAGAGACCTATGAATTTTTAAAAAGAATAATGAAGAGGTTCTAGCCCTCCGAAACATTAAAATGACATAATTAAATCACTATTGTAGCAGGATAAGGATAACTAAATGGAATAAACCAAAAAGCTCAGATACAGAGAGAATCAAAAAATAACATATTTACTGCTATTATCCCCTCTTATGCCTAACCATAGCTATTTGAATATATAACACCTTCTGGGTAAGCCTAGATCTAGCCTACTTCAAAAACCCATGTATCCTAAAGAAAAGTCTGCCTATCAACAGAATCTTACTCAGAGCCTAAAAGTCAGTACTCCAACAAAGGAAAGAGCCTGAGAAACAATCCTTTTAAAATCACAAAGGAGATATAGGACAGTACATCAACTAAGCTTTTCAATTATAAATCATCATTAAGGGTTATCAGACTTTGAGAACAACCAACTGCCTACAACAGGTCAAAGACAAAACAGAAAGGAGCTTCTCTGATGAAAACGTATTTAATTTCTAAAAGAAGAAAAGAAATAGTGGCAGCTAAGGAAGTGTCAGAAAAAGTCAACTGAAAATTCAGAAAGTAAAAGAGAAGTCATTACAACTTGACATCTACTAAAGTATGTTCTTTGCTGGGGCAGCAGTTTACTGAAAGAGATCTGATTTTCCCTTTCTTTGGATATATTTCTACGATTAAAAGCGCGCGCGCGCGTGTGTGTATGTGTGTGTGTGTGTGTGTGTGTGTGTGTGTATACACATATAATTCTGTAAATGCTGCTTAATGATTTCTTACAATCTAAGCATACTTTTAGCACTGACTCACTCTGGAATTACAGATGTATAATATGGCTCTTCAACTAGAAAATTTACTATATTGAAGGCCAGAGTCCTATCTTTCTTCATACCCTTTCCCTTATATTCCTGCTCCCAAACAGTACCCAAGAGTACTGTGGTGCTCAGTAAATGTCAATTTCATTTTATTTTTCTGTCTTTTTAACAGTAATTCATACTTAGAAAAAGATTCTAGGAACACACAACAGGTCAAAACAAAACAAACCTACCGGTAAGAGTTAAATAGCTAATTCTATAACCTTTCATAACAAAATCTAGTAATGTTTAAATACGTAATATTTGTTATAAAATCAAACAGAAGAATAAGTGAATTTTAAGTACCATCATTGTTTTGCTATGATTACTCTGTTCGAAAGAAAAGTTTAAGCCAAGTATGGTGGCACAAGCCTATAATCCCACTGAGGTGGGAGGCTGAAACAGGAGGATCCTAAGTTCAAGGTCAGCCTCAACAACTAAGGGAGGCCCTAAACAAATTTTCAGTGAGACCCTGTTTCAAAATAAAAATATAAAAAAGGTTAGGGATGTGGTTCAGTGGTTAAGTGCCCCTGGGTTCAATCCCTAGCACAAAAACATAAGTAAAGGTTTAAAGGCTTCATCTTAAAAGTCTCCTTACCTGTATAGCTTCCACTTTAGCTGTCCAGTCTCGAGCCTTTTGTAAGGCTTCTTTTAGGGACAACACATTGGGGAGAAAGGCTGGAATGTTCTTGGCTTCATTCACAATGTTTTCTAAACTTGCCACACTGTGTCTAGGTCTAAAAGAACAATAAAAACAACGAAAAAAAAAGGGTGAGATGCATGAGGAACGTTTAATTAACACCAACATTGAAATAGTTCTTTATAATGCATAGAGAACATTCATATATGTGATTTCATTTAATTCCTACCACAATTCTAGAAAGGAGGCACAGCAGCTATCTTTATTTCCACTTTATAGATAGGAAAACTTTAATTCAAAGAAGATAAATTATTTTCCCCAAAGGCATTTAATGCAGCAAATGACACACCTGAAATACTGATTCAGAATGAGTCTCAGCACCAAGCTCCTTTCACTACCCAGCACGGACTGCATCTACTCTAGCTCTCTACAATACTTGAAATGGTCAGAGATGCATATTTGTTAGCAATGCAGAAGGTAAAATACCAGAATTCCATTAGTGGTGCTCTTGTACACTTAATTTACTACGTTCATTAATAACTAGTTACACAAAGATGAATAGAGCAGAGACCTTACTCTCATTTAATCGGCATACAAGATAAGAATTATACCTGTCTGGGAACTAAGAACAAATTACTATGGACTCACAACTGTGGGAAGTAGTAAGAACTTTGATCCAAGCCTTCAGATTGGAAGGTTAAAGAAACAAAATCAGGAGAACAAAGGTATGGACAACCTTTTAAAGAAGTTGAGGATGTCAGTCAGCATTGGTGGCTATGAATTTGGCCTCATGACGATCAAATTGTTTACAGATGTACCTAAGATGGCCAAGAACTACAGGCAGTTCTACCCTGAGAATTCAGAAAAGTCTCTTTGACTATAGTGTGTCCTAAACTGAAGAGGACCATGATTACCTATCATCATTCCAAGTCTCTTTCTTTTTGATTATAGAAAATATGGAATGCCAATAGGATACAAAGGGAACACTTTCAACAGGAAAAATCACGGATGGACTTTTCATGATGAGAAAGACTGACATTGTCCCCAAAGGCCCCAACGATAAGCCCAAGCTGCCTGTGGTCATCTCATAACGTGGGAAGAAATAGTTCAGACCAGGACTGAATCAGACTATCGCTTGTTTTGAGTGATATTCTTGAGTCAGGTTCTCTAACCTCTATATTTGCTCTCATGCCTGATGTGGCCCCACTTGATCAACAGAACCTGGAAGTATGAGAGATTCAGAACCACAATTGTCTGTTTCACTTTTCAACTATTAATAAAGGTTTATGTGTGTGAGGAAAAAGTTGGTAGTTCAGTTTGAGATAGGGACCGTGTGGTGGATGCAGGGGGGCTGGTAGAGTAAGGGGAATTTTTTTTAAAGGGGAGTAGGGATGGAGACAAAGAAATTATTTTATTTTAGTTTTTCTTCTGGCTTTTGTTTCTCCAACACATAGTTGTGTATGTAGTGCTGGGGTTTGAACCCAGGTCACTGCACTTGCCAGGCAAGCACACAAATCACTAGCCATCGCTCTAGCCCCCTAATAAAGGCAATTTGACAGGAGAAAAAGATGCAAGCAGATTAGGAATTTTGAGAGCCCATGAATTTCATTATGTGAAGCAATGAGAAGCTACAAAGAGTGAGACTGGTTTCATCACCCATGAAACTTTTTATCTTGCGGTAAGGAAGGAGTTATGAAGTACTGTGATAGCTGCAATGATAAAGGAAAGATACTATCAAAATACAAAGAAGGAGGGCTAGGGATGTAGCTCTTGTGCTTACCTAGCACGCATGAGGGCCTCAGTTCAACTCCCAGCACCACCAAAAATAAAACAAACAAACAAAACAAAACAACAACAAAAAAAAAAACCAAACCCAAAAAAACACAGAAGGAGGACCTAATTGACTCAACAGTTAAAGAAGTCTTCCTAGAAATGACATTTAAGCTTTCTCATCATTTCTGAATAGAGGTCAGTCAGAAAAGGTGGGGCAAAGGCAGGGTAGAGGTAAGGGAAGCACACCACAGAGAATGGGCAGAGTTAAAAGTGCTCCACAGGGGTTGGGGATTTAGCTCACTGGCACAGCACCTGCCTAGCACACAAGGCACCCTGGGGGGAAAAAGGTGCTCCACAGCAGAACAAAATAAATGCACACAAAAGTCTAGAGAAAGAGAGCACTGTGTACTTGAGGAACTGAGCGCCTCCCCCGATCACTGTTTGGAACACAGAATATGAGGAAGAATGACAAAAGATGAAGCAAGATATGTAACTAAGCAATGAATTAGAAGAAAAAATGGCCTTATAAATTAGGAGGAGGAATTCGGACTTCATCCTGAGGGCAATGGGAAACTTGTGAAGGGCTCTAAGCAAGGAAATGAAATAAGGGCACCTGTATTTTAGCACGATACTAATATTATGAGAAGAGATCAGAGAGGGGTAAGACCACTGATAGAACCTGATGCTGTGATGGAAACCAGGTATGATAGAAGCCTAAAGGAAAGGAAAAAAAAATCCTACAAGCAGCCTAAGCAAAAAGATTATCTTAAAAACAGCAGACAATTCACCTAAAAAAACAAACAAAAAAAACCCAGCAGACAGATATATTCAAAGTACTGAGACAAAATAATTATCAACCTAAAATTCTATACCTAATGAAGAAAAACATCAAGGAAATATATAAACAATATGATTAAATCTGAGGATAAGGAAATAGAAATGATGGATTAAAGTTAGGTATTAAAGTACTTGAGGGGTTGAGTGGTAGCTCAGTGGTACCGAGCGCTTGCCTGGCATGTGCAAGGAACTGGGTTTGAATCCCAGTACCACATACACAAGTAAGTGTCAGAAAAACAAAAACAAGATGAAAAAATAAAATTGATTCTCTCTTAAAAAATAAAATAAAGTACTTGATTGAATGTGTGAAAGATGTTATAATTCACATAATAAAGAATCAAAAACGAGGGGGTAGAAGGAGTTAATGAATCCAATTTGGATACAGGGAATCTGAGGTACCTATAGGGACATCTATTGAAATTATCTAAAAAGCAGAGGTTATCTATGAAAGAAATTTATATTACAGATGAGAATTTAGGAGTAATTCAGTATAAAGATGGTAAAAATGGAGCCATGAAATTTCCAGGGAGACTGTACAGAGTGAGAAGAGAAAAAAGGTCTAGGCCAGAATCTTAAGCAAAGCCATTATTTAAAAGGCAAAAAGAAGGCCAAAGGCAATCAAGGAAGATATCAAGAAAAGAATGATAAGGACTTAATAACCAGTGCTAGGAGATCAAGAATATTATGGATGGGTTTCAGAATGATAATTCTAACAGTAGATGGAAAAGAGAAAAGTCTACCTCCCACTACCTCCACTAATCTGTTTCTTCACAATTTTATTTTCTTCATTACACTAGTTATCTGAAATTCATCCATTTATTCCTCTCTCTGTCCTCACTAGAATGTTAGTTCTATCACAGCAAAGGGAGCTGATGTGTTTTATTCACTACTGTCTCCACGGAACTTAGAAATAACACTGGGCGTATGACAGATACTCTGTAAATACTTACTGCACAGCAAACATAAAAGTATAAAAGGACAGTAATTACATCAGTGACATTGGAGTTGAGAGAGAGAAATGAGATATTTTGGAGGCCAAAGCATCAGAATGTGGTGACTAATTAAACACAGGAGATTGGAAAAAGAAAGTTTTCAAATAGCACTCCCAATAAAACTTCATTTGGTAGACTACTATCACTTGTATCAGATATACCAAATCATAGTTTTGTATTACAAAATCATTAGGTATAGCCATTTACTACACTTCCACCTCTGGGAACTGTCATGAATCTAAAGATGCAAAGTAATCTGAATATTTCAGGTAAGAAAACCTATGACTAAATTTTAGTGCACAATCTGCACAAAATGTATCTTGAAGAGCAAAGTATCCAGCATCCAGGGAGACTCCTCTTAGCTAAGCAGAAAGGGGTTAAATAACATAGTTTCCTACAAATGCTTCCAAAGTAAGTGGCTGCAAAGTAGTTACATGCACAGACACTTTGGGAGGATTGGAAGAAGCTTTAAATTCCGGCTATGTCACTTAATAACCATGTAACCTCTCTGAGCAACCTGTTTTCTCATCCTCATAATAAAAAATTGTATCTTAATCTTAGCTGCTAACAAAATGTTTTCATAAAAAACACCATGGTTAGTTACTAGTCAAATTAACTGAGATACAGTCAAATATGATGAACCCTTTACTTAAATCTAATTAATTCCAATGGCGTACCAATGCTAATGCGACTGGTAATCTGATTCCCATCTCCCATTACTTTCCTGCAAAAGTCTTCCACTCCAAGAAAGCTCATGTATTTTCTGTCACCTGAACACACCCTACATATTCCTTAAAACTCTACTTATGACATTTCTCTTATCTCCCCCTCCACTTCATATCTACTCATTCTTCAAGGCTCTAGCAAAATACTTATTCTTCTCCCAAGCTTCTCAACTGACTAGCCAAGCTTAGATTTCTCCTCCTTTAATCCTACAACATCGTCCCATATCTCTCAGTTAATAACACATTTCAATGAGCTTTACGACTATTAGTTCCTGATTACATCATTTATCACACACTCTAAACAAAACACTACTTTGTATCATTCAAAAACACTCTGCACAATAGTTTGCACACACATGAAACTGTCTACCTTCTTGAAGCACCACTTGATAACTTAGTGACTGGTCAAGAAGGCACAAAACATTTAAATAAACATATAATGAAATAGATCCTTATGTTCCTCCTTCCCATTCTTCCTTCTACCTTGGTTATTTATTATAGAGACGACAGTCACCAAAATATGCGTTCACCTTGCCTGTAGGCAGACCTTAGCCTTTTCTTCCCATCGTTCAGAAACGGTGAGGAGCTCCTGTAGTTCAGCCATTGCTTTCTCTACAGCATGGTGGGGTGCCAACCCTACCCCAGAGTCAATCAGTTTCTTCATGACATCCAAAGTGACCTGTTGTGGATCTGACAGGGTCAGTCTCACTTCATCTAACCACCGAGCCTGCTGTAGCTCTTGCTTTAGCCGAGGTAATTCAGGCAGCTCCACATAGAGACTAGAACCCATGTCTATCAACATTTGAAGTTTGGAAGAGTCTGGGGTTTCATCCATCATGGCCTCTTGAGCACGTTCATGAAATTCTTCCACATCATCCAGCAAATTCTGAAAAGGTCAAAAAAATAAAAATGAAAAGAAAATTTTGGCTGAAGCTATCGCTCAGTTGGAGAGCACTTCCCTAGCACGTACAAAGCCCCAAATTCCATCCCCAGCATTGCAAAAAACTAAAAAAAATTTTTAAAAGCAAAGCAAATTGAGGATACAAAATAAGCATGGAATAGATAAGAGTTTAGTCCAACTATCAATTCTCAACTCTCTTATAATCTTACCATGACAGCATCAAATATTCAGATAGTCAAATTCAGTATGCTTCTCAGTAATTCTATCTGTAGTCTTATTTTTAAAATACAACTGATTCATTCAGTAAATATTTAATGACGGAGATAGCCACTGTTCTAGAACACAGTACTGAACAAAATATACAAAGTCTTTGTCTTCAGGGAATTATAATATAGGTGGTCAGACAGTAAATATATGAAAAAAAATGTTTCAGTAAGTATTAAGTACTCTGAAAATAAAATAGGGCAACAGAAGAGAGAATGACCAGAGGGATAAGAGGCACATTATTCAACAATGGTATAGTGAACCAAAACGAAATCAAGAGAGTGTGATGGAAAAATAATTCACTAATTACAAATGCTTTTAAAAATGAATGAGCTTAACATTAAGTTACAAGTAGATGGCGGGAGAGGGGGTTGGGGATTTAGCTCAGTGGCAGAACGATTGCCTAGCATGCACAAGGCCCTGAGTTCGGTCCTCAGCCCTGGGGGGGAAAAATAGAAATGAAAATAAAAGAAACAAGTGGATGAGGGAGAAATATAAAGAATAAGCACACCTCAGATTACATAATGCCTTATAGACTATGAGTTTGAATTTTACTTTAATGGCTTTGGGAAATCAGTGGAAGATTTTAATAACAAGTGAGTGTTATGATTTGATTTATATTTCAGATGATCACTATAGCTACCAAACAAAAAATACACTTCCAGGGACAAAAGCAGAAGGGAAAGCAGTTAAGAGGCTGTTGCAGTAACCAAAGACATACATTCTACAGCCACAGAGCAATTTTTTTTTAAAGAGAGAAAAAAGCAATTTTATTTAACTTTTTTCATGTGGGTTTCATTGCTTCAACACTTCGTTGCATGTGCAGTGCTGGGGTTTGAACCTGGGTCCTTGCACATGCCAGGCAAGCACTGTAACCACTGAGCCACCCACCACTCCAGCCCTGCCATAGAGCAATTTAAAGCAATAAGGACACCAGAGCAATTTTAAGCAGAGATGATGATAAATACATGGCTCATTTTAGGATATATTTTGGAGGTAACAGCAGCACTTGTTTAGAGATTGTATATGAAGTTCATAAGGAATATAAAGGAATTAAGGATTTTGATTCATTTGACTAATTAAAAGATTTTTAAGCTGGGCATGGTCATGCACACCTGTGATCTTAGGAACTTAGGAAGCTGAGTAGGAGAATCACAAGTTCAAAGTTAGCCTCAGCAACTTAGTGAGACCCTAAGTTAAAAGGGCTGGGGATGTCGCTCATTGGTTAAATGCCCCTGGGTTCAATCCCTGGTACAAAAAAAAAAAAAAAAAAAGACTTTTAAGATGCCTATGAGTTTGCCAAAAGAATTGTAGAGTATGCATATGGTTATACAAGTCCGCAGAAAGTCAGTCAGAGCTGGAGATTTGAGAATCAACCAAATATAGGTGACATTTACTGATAATGGACAAACAAGAAGATACCAATAAAGGCGGCACCTAGAGTAAAGAAATGGCTGAGACGCCTAATACACTCCAACACTTACTAGTCAAGCTAAGGAAAAGAAAATAAACAACAGCAAAGAGAACTAAGAGAAGATAAGTGTAGTATCACAAGAAAGCCATTCAAAAAAGAAAGTAGTCAACTACCAAAATGTTCTTATGAAATGGAGTAAGAACACAATTTATGCTAGATTTTACAAATTGATAGCCTTCATTAAACCTATTTTAGGGATGGAGCGGTGGCTCGCTGGTTACGGCAGTTGCCCAGCATGAGCAAGTACGCAAGTTCAAATCCCAGCACTCACGTACACAGCTAAGTGAGCAATGAAAACCACATGAAAAACTAAATAAAAATTGATTTTTTTTTCTCTCTCTCTCTCTCACTGGCCCTCTCTCTTAAAAAACAAAGCCAAAAACAAAACCTATTTTAGACATCCTAGCCACCTCCAAAATACCAAAACTATCAAAATATTACTAACCATGCAGACTAATATACTTGACATATACTTTTAAGATTTTTTATATTTGGGGCTGGAGTGGTGGCTCAGCAGTTTCGGCACTTGCCTGGTAAGCATGAGAACCCGGGTTCAAACCCCAGCAACCACATACACAACTAAATGTTGGAGCAACGAAGTCCATGTGAAAAACTAAATAAAATTGTTTCTCTCTTTCTCTGTCTCTCTCACTGTCCCTCTCTATTTAAAAAAAAAAAAAAAAAGATTTTATATATTCATTAAACTAGTCAAGACCCTAATAATTTAAGAGCGCTGCACTTTAAAGAGAGAGAGAGAGAGAGAGAGAAGAGAATGAGAGAGAATCAACTTTATTTAGTTTTTCATCTGGCCTTTGTCTCTCTGACAGTCGTGTCTACAGTGCTGGGGTTTGAACCTGGGTACCTTGTGCATGCCAGACAAGCGCTCCAAACCTCTGAGCCACCACTCCAGCCCAGAGCTCTGCATTTTTAAAAGCTCATGTGTATTAGAAACTCCTTGCTATACTCAAATTTTTTAAACTGACTTACTGTGTTTCAGCTACATTTATTTATTAAATAGAGGCTCTGACCTAAAATTAATATAGAAAAAAAAATTTTTTTAGTTTACTTAGTTCCAGAACTTTAAACACTATAAAGGTTAAGAATAAAACCAAGAGACTGCCTACAAAATGACTTTAAGTAACAATATATATGTGAGGAAAGAAATGAAAACAAAAAACTAGACATACAATTCTGTCAAACCAAAAACAGCAGCCCATATTACAAAGAATATTACCCAAGAAAAGAATTTTGCACTCCACCTTTACTTGTCGAGCTTGGCTGATGACACATGGAAGACTAAAAAGTTGTTGGACAAAGGCCTTTAATTCTTCTACCGTCAGTTTGGTCCGAGTCCTCCCACTATCTGGGCTCTGCCTGTTGTGAAATAATATTGAGACAACAGTAAGAATAATCCAGTCATCCTGTTGTAAAATAGGGCTCGTAAGTCTATTCAGAATTCAAACCTAAGCAATCTTAGAATCCTGGTGTGGGACAGATCACCTCAAAATAAATGTTTAGTTTAGTTTAGTTAATGACTCCAAGATTCAGCTGTCTCAAGTCACAGTTCTTCCAATCTGTGCTAAATATCTCAAACATCAAATAAATTCCCCCATATTAAGTTTAAGAAAACTAAATCCTGTACATTAAGATGTCTACAATCTGAAACAAGGGCCTTTAACCTGCCTTAGGTTAATGAATAGGCTGAAACTGTTTCAAAATCTTATTAGTACCTGTATTTTTCTAAAAGCATCCCTAAGCTTTTATTAGACTCCCCAGGGGATTCAGTGACCCAGTAACGTCAAGGCTAGTCTCAGCAACTTTATCAAAAATAAAAAGGTCTGGAAATCAGCTCACTGGTAAAATGCCCTTGGGTTCAATTCCCGGTGCCATAAATTAATTAATTAATTAATTTAAAAAATGTCAAAGATTCTCTGATAAAACAATAGATAAAAAACTCTTGAAGTACTACAGGAAAAAAAGCTATTCAGATATAAGGAAAAAGTTGTAACAACTATAAAGTAATACTACAGAAGAGTTAATGCGTATGAATTATATAAATCAAAGGAGCACAGGTCTAAGCTCCTTAATTAACCATAGCTGCTTCTGCATCCATCAAGGTTACTCTTTGCTGCCACCTGCCTTTAGCATTAGTATCATTTCACTTATTTATTTACAAATATTTACTGTATGCATACTACATGCTATATTTCTTTCTATTTTTTTTTTAAAGGAGAGAGAGGGAGAGGGAGAGGGAGAGAGGGAGAGAGGGAGAGAGAGAGAGAGAGAGAGAACGAATCAGGTTTTTTTAGTTTTCCATGTGGCCTCTGTTGTTCCGAGACCTCATGTGTATGTGGTGCTGGGGTCTGAACTAGTGTACCTGTGCATGGCAGGCAAGCATCATAACCACTGAGCCACTGCTCCAGCCCCTACATGCTGTTATTTCTAACCACAAAAAATATAGCAAGGAAATAAAGACCAAAACCTCTGACAGTCTAGTCTAGAGTACATTCTAGTGGGGAGAAGGAAGAATAGAGAAGATGCTGGGGCTTGGTTGCACATGCCTATAATCCCAGTGACTCAGAAGGCTGACAAAGAAGGATCACAGGTTCAAATCAACCTCAGCAACTTACTGAGACCTCATCTCAAAAACTAAAAAGGGAGGGCTGGGGCAGTGGCTCAGCAGTTGTAGTGCTTGCCTGGCATGCACAGGGACCTGTGTTTGAACCCCAGAACTACATACAAAACTAACTCTCAGAAAAACAAAAACCAGATAAAAAAATTAAATAAAACTGATTCTTTCTTTTACGCTCCATCTTTCTTTTCATTTTTAAAAAAAGGGCTGCATGTGGCTCAGTAGTTAAGCGCCCTTGGATTTAATCCCCAGTTCCAAATAATAATAAAGAACGGAGGAGATGATATTAAATAAGTAAATTAGTATATCAAAAGGTGAAAGGGTTAGAATAAAAACAAATCAGAAAAGGACAGGGTTGCAATTTTATAAAGGATTGTCAGAAAAGATCTCATCAAGAAAGTGACTTTTTAAAAAGGCTTGAAAGAAGTACAAGCACAAGCCACCTGGATACGGTGGGAAGAGAACTCCAAGCAGAGAGAACAAGTGTGAACGCCCTAAGCAGGAGCATGCCTGATATGTATAAAGAACAGCAAGAGTGCTACAGAGTGGAACAAAGGAGTTTTTTGAGGAAGGAAAATGTGAAATCATATATATCACCCCCTTAATACAGTGAATCAGTTTTAAGAAAAGGCAGGTTATAAAGTCACCTGAACTTGAAATGCTTTATTAATAAGATCCTGTGTTAAATATTCTTGATTTATGTTGTTAAGTAATCTGAATTTGGGAAGTAATGAATTAAAAGAGAACTCCAGTTGGCTACTATCAATTAGGGGGATGGTCTGAACTACGGTTAAAATTTATGCTTTTTACTTTTTCCATAAATGATGCTTTCTTTCTGGTTTTTTTTCCTTACTAGCCTATGTAAAAATAAATAAATACATAAAACAAAACAACCCCCCCAAAAAAAGGATATTACTGCTTTCTATCTACACCAGCCTGCTTCATCTAGCTTTCTGAAAAAGTAAACTTTCATATTTTCATAAGCCTCAGGACTGGTGAACCATGTTTCAAAAATCTGATTTGAAAAGTCATTAAACATGCTCAGGGAGGGAAAGGATGCCAGGTCATAAGCTACACATGTTGTTAATTATTTCAAACACATGAACATAAAATAAACTTAGTGGGCCTTCAAAAATTATTTTACTAGCTACAGGCTGCTTTTGTCCCACAGACACTGTACAAACTTCAGTGCTGATTATGAACATTGAATGCAGCAGGTCTGTCTGCTGTCTTCCTGATGCAGCTCTTTACCACTAACTTGTATTATTATAATTTAAAAAGTTTCTCACAATTTGAAGGAGGGAGAGGAAGAGCAGGAGGTAAGACTGGGGCATTACTGGTAAAGGGAGAGACATGGCCATAAGAAGTCAATAATGTAGGGTTTCATAGGCCAGTTAAAACTTTGACTTTTACTCTCAGAAACATGAAACTACTGGAAAATTAAACTCTTCTTAGGTTTACCTATGTTTCTGCTTTTTGCTCAGAAGCAGCTGAGCCACAGAAGCACAAGTCTCAGCTTCTTTCACAGCATCCCTGAGTTTTCGAAAGAGATCATTCTCTGGATATTTTCTATCCTCGGCATCCTCAAGCATTACTCGCAACTCAACCAAATCTGTAAAAATAAAAAGCCATACGCTATGATCAAAGGCACAAAAACCAATTTAAAATCCTCACCAATCTCACTCAAGTGTGTTATCAACTTGCTAGTAGAAACATACTGCAGCTATGAAAATCTCTCCAATGCAATAAAAACTTCTGACCAGGTGCCCATTCACAGCACCTATAGAAGACTTCACTCAAATAAAGCCACTTCTATTTCAAAAGAAGCCTTCGGCATTGGTCCACTGGTAGCAATAGTTCCCCTAAATATATATCTACTGAAAGCCATCTGTTCTATTTTATGTCAGTTTTTTCATTTAAATGAAGATCCTCAAGTAGAAAAATAAGCATGTTATTAACTCATTAGTCTCAAAAAAAATTTTTTTAAAGCCCAGAAACTAAACAAGACCTCTTTAAAAGTGACAATGATTTCAGTATAAGCATACAAAAGGAAGAAACTTAACCTTTCTTGTGGCTGAAGTTAGCAGATAATGCTTCTGTAACCCGACTGACCCAAGTGTCATAGGACTGTGCCCTGACTTTTACACCATAAAGAAGAGAAGGCAGGTCTTCTAATGGGTAGCGGTATCTATAAAAACAAAAAACAAGAAAGAACACACACAAATAAAAACTTCAAAATCAACAACTTGAAAACAAATTAAATTTTAAGTATAATCAGCTTAAGTAAAATACAATGGCCAGGAAAATGGATTCTTGGTTCATATTAAGAGGAAATGAGCCAGGTATAGTGACGCAGGCCTATAATCCCACCTATTCACAGGGCTGAGACAAGAGTATCACAAGCTCAAGGCCACTCTGTACAATATAGGGAAACCTGGTCTCAGACACAGAAAGAGAGAGGAACAATGGGGAAAAAAACTCCACAGTTTTAATACAGAGAAAAACAAAAATCATGTGGAATTCAGTGGTAAACTAATTTTAGCTGCCATGCTTATGGCCAACTTTAAAGCAGTGATCTCAAATAAGGAAGTGAATACACAAGAAGTTACCAGCAGTTTAGAGTCAGGGAAGGGAATAATCAAGAACAACATTAAGTTTTGTTGTTATTTTTAAAGGTAATAGAAGTTTTACAAGATACTTTTTGATACCTAAGACATTTCTTCTGCATGGGGCAGGGACACAAATCAGTAGGATGGTAGAGACATACAAGCCGCTCAGGATTACAGGAGCATGTGAGAGCAGAGAGAAAACATGTGGTTCTGCATGCTGAACACTGTCGCTCATCATCAGGGACAAGTTCAAACACTTCTTCTTCTGACATCAGGACACCCTGAAATATAATTTATATTACCAGATCAAATTTTTCTAGTCTTTAAAGCAAAGAATTTAAGGTGTTTTTTCAAAAAATAAATCTATGATTTAAGGCATAAATATGAAAGGTACAATGATATGACATGAAAAGACTTATCAAAAGTAACCATGACTGACTTTTTTTTTTTT